>JAAPAO010000348.1:0-37309 GCA_013115145.1 Perkinsus chesapeaki | reverse complement strand
ATAATAGAAAGGAGTTTGATAGGAAATATGTTACTAGTGATACGGAGGAGGAGATATAATAGAAAGGAGTTTGTTAGGAAATGTGTTACTATTGTGGATGTATCACAGAAGATTCACCAAAAACACGTAAAACGTGAAAGAATATATATTTCTCTATCACTTAGCTGCTTGGCATGACTTCTATAACATTGAAGGCATCTTTAGGTTGCCTTGCGACCTTGTCCGGTGACCTAATGCTATCGCTGACGAAGGCGTTGGTCAGAATGGCTGAGATGAAGCCTATCATGGATCCTATGCAGAGTCAGGCATTGCTTATGTGCCTGGTTGAGACTAGTAGATATTATGACTGTGCTGTGGAGATATTGAACAGTGGTGGATTGTGGGTGCTGTTGACACTACCACAGATATCAAGGTAGTAGGGGGCGGAGGAGAAGGATAGGATTCTTATAGAATGGAAAGGGGCTTCCATTAAGGGCTTCCAAATGGGGATAGTTGAAATGAATAAATTCGTGCGGGAATGGTGACTCAGCATTGGTGAGTAAGTATGTAAGTGTAATCTCCGTTAAATATATAATATTTGTGAGAAGTGTGGTATAATATAGTGTTATCGAATAATTGGTAAGTAGTAATACAATGGAGATAAGAGCTGTAAGCCGTAAGGCTTGCATATAATGTCTTCTTCTTCACTGCCTCATGACGCTATCCCATCCTCGACGACTGAGCATTCACCCATACAGACCCGGCTTCCCATTCCATGCTCTTTGTCGAGGTTGAGGGAGAGTGAGAACGTCTTAATTAATTTGGTAGCTCTTTTTCTGGTAGAGAAATCGTATATCTGCTGTAGAGTATTTCGTGTCTTCCGTCAGTTACCCGGGAATGTTGGCACATTTGAAGGCCATTATGCTTAATATCTGCCGAGATGACGATTATATAGTAGAGGTGGGTCGAGGTGGTGGACGAGATGATGAGAAGATATTTTTTAGGTTGAAGCGAAGCCTTACATTATGCGGTATTTGGTGGGGCACAGTAGCACTAGTACAGGCAAGCCGTCTGAGGACAGGCCATGGGTCAAGGCGAGAGAGGTTATAGAGGGCCTGGGGGAAAAGATAGCGCAGAACTGCGTAGGGAGGGATATTGGGAAAATAGTGGAGAAGAGCTTGAAGAAGTATACTAGATATGTTGACTGGGGTGAGAAGGGGACAGAAATTGTGTGCTCGGATGGTGGTGGTTTGATTTTTATTAGAGGGCACTTTGTGGATTACTCTTAAGGACGATCTAATAAGGGAAGCTAAAGAGATGGCAGGAGAGGAGAGGAGGACATCAGTAAGTGATGGAGTATTTATGGAGTGGTATCAAATGGGCGAATACGGCGATTCACTTTGAACATGCCTAGAACGGTCGAACTGATTAGACTCGGTAGAAATAAGATCTATTTCCACTGAGTGGACGTATCCCTCTGTTACGACTCCACTACTTTTTACTGTTAGGAATCCCCGAGAACATGATAATGATAATGTCACAGTCTGTTCGCTATTCGGTGTTCAATGGGGAATAATTGAACTTGTTTTGAGGAATTATTGAGGATTTACTTCAACTCCGAATTCAATCCTCTTGGGATTTTCGGACAAATTAATGATTGTTATTGTGGCGGAACTTAACTGTCCTAGTCGCAGGAAAGTCGACCTCAAGATCCTCGTGGTGAAGATGAGGAGGACGCGGTGATTCCCGAGAACCTTAGCAGGGTTATCTCTACGTTGTTGGTGGCCCT
This sequence comes from Perkinsus chesapeaki, assembly GCA_013115145.1. Classification (NCBI taxonomy): domain Eukaryota; phylum Perkinsozoa; order Perkinsida; family Perkinsidae; genus Perkinsus; species Perkinsus chesapeaki. The sequence continues at coordinate 35,541 of JAAPAO010000348.1, read as the reverse complement.
ACGTACGATGAATAATAAATGGGCGCGTGACGTTATTGGTAGGTGTGTGTATGGTTGGAAGAGGCATTGGTCCGGCTATGACAACTAGCTCCTCGCATTACCAAGCGAACGAGGAGATTGCCTATGCAGCAGCGGGGCCGGCCAAGTTGGCCAACGGAGCTGAGCAAATGCTCTTCCTTATTAGTGTAGGACGGCGAGTATCTTAGCTTAAAGCGTACATCTCGTCTTTTTTAGAAGCTCTGCCAGGGAGTGAAGGCTAAGCATATCCTTCCAAAACTTAAATTCGAACCTGCTATCCCGGAGAGGTTCCGGGTAGACCGGGGGGAAGATGAGACGAGCAGTGAAGGAGGAGAGGACTGCTTCACGTGGATGGCTGAGAATACTGGTAGCTGCCTGTTGGACTTTATCGGTAAGTTCGAAGATAGGATTCTTGTCTGACTTTGATAATGCATGTTTGATGGTTGTTATTGTGACGAAGTTTGATTGGCTGTCTTACAAAGAGTTATTTTGCTGTTGCCGACTCAGTCGGCCAAATTGGAAAAAATGACAATCGATTGTCGTTTTTCTTATCTGAATGCAATGACTGGTATTACTGTTTTTAACGTATTTGCGTGTGTTCTCTGTCTCCTCCACCAGCTCCCTCCTCTCTTCCAGGTGATGGGCTCTATGCCCTATCAGCCGTATCTGGTGACCAAGAGACACAACATCAAGCTAGTCTATGGGCCGGAGCGATGGCTCAAGAATGGCTATTTGTAGCGGTTCTGAATTCAGGGCGGAGCGAAGCTGTTGTTGAAGAGGTTTCCGGTGTTCTATGGAGGGTAAGTGTAAATTAAGGCGCTGTCAACTGTATGCGATCTCAACAATTGTGAGTGAGGACAATGACGACGGGAATCTTCAATGATCAGCCGCTCCTCAGAAGGCTAATAACATCTTTCCCCGAATCCCTTTCGGAGGTGGTCATTTTGGATGGTACGAGCTCATCTTGTCTTTGGCTTGAACATTAACAATTATCATATTTGTGTGTTGAATCACAAAGGTCATCATCTAGAATGTGGGAATAATGCTTGTAGTAGAATATTACAGTGTAACATGTGCAGGCAGTTGAAAGCTGAGAAATGATATAGTACATTATAGTGACCATTGACCTATATATATGATTATATCCCACCTACTCCTCGGCAATGGCATCGAGGATGTCTTCGTCGCTTAGGGGCTGTCAAGCGCTTTCGCCGATGATGATAAGAAGGACAATTCTTGCGCGCCCCCCAAGGTGGATGTGTATTTGCCACAACGTGGATCAGATGAGAATAGCAAGCGGAGGGTGGAAGGTGAGGCTGCTGCTGCTGCCGTGGAGGCGGCACGAGCTTCAAGGCTGATGGCGGCTGCTTACCTGATGTAACTGCGTCGCTCCGCCTTTTTTAATCACTTAATTTTACATCAGATATAGTATGCAGCTGACAAAGTGCTCCGATAAGGATGGCAAAGATCACTATGTTCTGGATGGCCGTATGTCGCTGCCTGGCAGTGAGGAAGTGGAGAGTTATCACACTATGAGGGTTGATGCTATTAAAAGTTGGCTTGGTGAAGCTTTGGCAAAGCTCAATTTAGAAAGGCCATATAGTCCTTTTGTGGCAGAGGTGGGAATGAGACGCTTCGCTCCGCCGGTTTCGAATGTTTTTTTCGTTCAGAGTGTCTTGGAGCCTCTGGTGTTGTTGACGCGGTCACCGGAGTTCCCGGATGGAGCAAGTGCAGCGCCGCAAAGAGGGACGAGACGAGCGGGCTCGGTGGGAGAGTCGTCGGCAAATTCGTCACTGCGCCACGAAAATGTTGATGTGCCTGAAGATGACAGCACGGCGGAGCCAACAACCATTGTTGCGCCCGATAGGGAAATTCATGTTGAGATCGTGACAGAGTTGGACGGCGAGCCTGGTGATGAGGGCCAGGGGCCCGGGGCGGATAGCGTGATCGATGATGAGGAAGCTGATCGATCTAGTGTGGATGATGCTATGGATGTTGCACCGTTGGAAGGTAAGCTTAGTGCTTGGGGGATCGGCGCGGTGCAATATTCAGAACAAATAGTGGAAATTTAAGGGGTGGGATTGTGGACTTGGAGAGGTATAGGGCGAATCGCTGATGACGAAATTGATATCTTCGATGAGGTTTGACAGAGGTTGCTTTGTCGGAAACATGATTGGTTGATCTGGTTTGGTTTGAATTAGTCTGATTAGCACATAAAGTTGTAATAATGAAAATTACAGAAGCATTAGTCGAATGGGATAATTTTATACTAATCGATTTCACTGTAGAACGTAGTCACTTGACGGAGCTTCTTCCCGGAATCCTGGATTGATGAAGTCCAGAGAGAGATGGAGCGCCCTATACTTAGTTAATCTATATGGATTAAGAATAGCTGTGCAAGGCCCATTGGAGTATGATATCAAGGTTGTGTGATTAGTATTATATCAGGTACGGAGCGAGATATCCCATCGTCCGACCCGTCACCACCACCCCCTGCACCGGAGGCAAGTGGGTCCTCAGAACAGCCTAGTGAGGATGATGATGATGAGGAGGAGGAGGAGGAACTGTTTGAGCCTAGTGGGGAGTTCATCGGTGATGAAAACCCGTTACTGGACATTCCCACATGGATCGATGAGATTGAGGTAGGCATCACCCACCATACCGTATTTTTCCCGTAGTCACTTGAAATCGAGTGATACCCCACTTTCCTCGTAGCTTGGCCATCCGGCGGGGATGTTAGTCGTATTGTGACGTGTGTGCTGTGAGCGTCCGTTGTCCTGAGCCTGAGCGTGATCAAATTAATGCTTGGAGACTTGTTGGAATGTATAGTAGAGTAAAGAATGATATCTATCCCAGAAGAAGATAGAACGGGGAGAATTACCTGGCCTTGTGGCATCATCAACTTGGAGTCTGCCACGTAGAGGAATAAATGGGCGCGCGTGAATTCATGGGTTTTGAACCGAGTGAATTTCCAACATCCCAAATCTTGCTGGGATTATTGCCTGCATTGCATTTGTGGAAGTCCTTCGTCAGCGGGTCCGATGTCCTTGAGCGTCTAGGCTAGCGGAGATATGATAGAAAGCAATTGAAAAAAAGAAACGCTTTAATTGGCTTGCAAGCATTCCGGTGACTCGCCTGTGTGTAGGAGATGGACTATGAGGATGCTGTGGTTGGCCTTTTAGAAGAGGAGGAGGATGATGAGGATGAAGGTAACTAAGTTCCACAGGTGAACTGCCAAGATAATTTTGGTCAGATTCATTTTTCCATATCGGTGGAAGCGACGAGGACGATGCTCCGCTGCCGGGTCGAGGAATGAGGGCTCTGCCGCGCGCTGGTGGTCGGGGCGTTGTGGCGACTGATGCCGGTGGAGGGACGGAGGTTCGATGGATTTCAGCTGCGGGTCCGCCGGGTGGTGGTAGCAGCTCGTCCCAGCGGGTATTTAGCATCTTTGATTCGGCGGTGAGGGAGATGAGCCAAGGAGGAGGGGGAGGGGCAAGGAGGATGCGAAGGGTGTCATTTGATGGCATTGAACCTTTGTGGTCGTTTGACGTCCAGGCGCCGGGGGAGCATCCCTTGATCTCACGCTCGCATACAGGGACCAGTCTGAGCCAGCTGCAGCCGCCCCCACCAGCGGTGGCGGGGGAAGGGCAGGCTCGGGCGGTCTGGCTACCTGGCGCACCTGGAAGGATTCCTGGAAGGTTGATTGAGTCGCTTCCGCAGGCCAGAGTTGATGTTGATGGGATGATGGCGGGGTTGCAGGGAATTGTTGACGAGGTGCCGAGGGAAGAGATAGTAGTGCAGGCAGCGGAGCCTCAGGCGGAGGCAGTTGAGATGGAAGACAACAGCCCAGAGGAGTTAACCGAGGTGTCGATGCCGGAGGAAGCAGCTGCTACTAGTCAGGAATCTGAGGAGGGCGAGGAGGAGCTGAGGAGCAGTGAAGAGGGGCACGAAGGGGTGCCAGTTGTTGAGGAACAGCCAATCAGTGATGAGTTGGAGGAGCCTCCGGAAGAAGCGGCAAGTGGCGAAAGCCACGCCGCGGTCGAGGAGGCCGCCGCACCGGCAGTTACTCTAGAGGAGGTTGCGGGTGCAGCGCCTGAGATACCAGCACTGATGGCCGCGGCGGAGAGACTGGGCGTGGAGCCATCAGCGTTGTTGGACGCCACCGGCATAGATGCTACAGTGTTGGAGGCCCTGCCGGCGGACATGCACGAGGACATTATCAGGGAGCATGTTGGGCAGATTGATAATGCCACGTTGAGGAGGCTTCAGCAGCAGCATCCGGGGCGAGCGGGAACGAATAGCCGAGCAGATGGGGAGCAGCAGCAAGAAGAAGGGGAAGTCGCACAGGAGCAGGAGGTAAGTGGAATTTCGTGGCGCGTGACTTTGGTGATGCAATGATTGTAGGGTATGGACAATGCAACGTTTTTGGCGACTTTGACCGACCCTACTTTGCGGGAGGAGATCCTCGTTACCGCATCGCCACAGTTTTTGGAGACTCTTCCGGCGGAGGTTCGAGCCGAGGCTAGGGCACTTCGCGATAGAGCAGGAGCTATGCGCATTGGTGCGATGGCTGCAGCAGCCAGGAGAGCACCACCTGCTGCTGTCACCAGAGGTAAGCAGGAAGCGGTTGCTCTTTGTGCCATTGTGCATGTGGCGATATCTTGCGGCAGAACGTTTGTTGCTGTTTTTTGACGAGCTAAAGGGAAATGGCCAGAAATGTTACTTGGTAAAGGAGTAATATAATTTTACTGATAAGTTCATATGTTGATGAAACTCCTTACCATATATAGGATCTTCCGCGCCCCTAGAGCCCCTAGCAAGCTGGTGAGTAGCATCGATTATTTTCCAGCGTGTTTAGTGTTAATATATCTACAGTGTCCTCCAATTCTTGATGTAAATTATTAAATCTCCCTTGATAGAGCGGTTTAGGACTCCAAGAGGTGACTTGTATATGCTCTAGGTTTGTGAATTTAATATTCCGTGGATTCTAATGGCATATCCATTTATCGTATAGTCTTATAAATATAGAGCATTGTGCTGATTAAACTCATTACACTATTGGCACCTCTCTGCCAAGTGATAGGACATACCTTTTTGCCCCAGTAGTATCCATCATAAGGGTTTTGCTTATAAGTATTGATTTGTCTCACGTATCATTACAACAACACCTTTACACTTCCTTCGTCCAGGTGGTGCTGGAGCCGTCCATCGTCGCGGTCAGCATCAGCAGCCTCCGCAGCATCCCCTCGCTCCCACAGCTATGCCTGTCCGTCCCGACTCTAACCGAGTCAGAATCCGCCTTGGAAGCGGTTGGCAGGGAGCGCCCCCCGATGCCACAGCCCCTGACCCAGGGCAGCGGGTCTTCAACTTGCCGACTGGCGACGTTGCGGACTTGCTCGACCTCACCTCGCAGTTCGCCAGCAGAGCTGGTGGGGCTGGCGGGCCACCCGTAGGGGGTCAAAGCCGAGCTCTTGTGAATCTTTTATTTGATGTGCTGCAGCGGTCGGAGACGACCGGAGGCCGCCATTGGGTTGACAGTGGCGGCAGGATAGTCGACGCTTCACAGAGTCGGGGAGGCCACCTGCTGGGCGGGAGAGGACCCTACAGTTTGCGAAGGGCTAGTGGTGGTGTTGGGAAAAGCGAAGAACAGACGGCTATCAGCGAGAGAAGGTAAGATGGGGAACAGATGGTATGGGGGGGCTTGAGGGGTGATATGATGGTGTCTACCCAACGATTGGTGTCTGCCCAACGATCAGGTGTCACCTATACGACAAGTACGAGGTCCCACCTCCGATGCCAGCGGAGTTCGTCGATACATTGCTACGCTTGCTTTGGATGCGCTATCTACCTCCGGGTTTGAAGGCTAAATTGGACGAAATAACGTAAGTTGTCGGGTGCCGGGATCGAACCTGTGCGAGTTATGCTACCATTCGTCAGCCATCACCTGTGCCTGCATAGAGCTCTGCGATCGAGGCTGTTCAGTTCGGCTATGAGGATGCTTCTTCAGTTGCTACGGGGGGCGGAGACTGTGATGATAGGTGAGCCCGGGGAGAAGCAATCGACGCACTACTGCGCGGAGTTCATCCTTATACTGTCGTTTGCGCTGAAATTCGGTTAGGAAGTGATTTGAATAGATTAAAAGGAAAACTTTAGAATTGAACGTTAAATGCGGATCTCAATCTCCGTTGAAGAATTCGAATTACTGCGCGCGGACGTGGTGCAGTTTGTGGGGCCGAGGTCGAGCGAGAAAGCAGCAAGATATTCTATACCACAGTAGAGTATCTACACAGCAAAAGGGGCCTTCATTTGTCATCAATATAATTCGTTTTAACTTTGATAATATACTCATAGTAAAGTTTTGGTGAGATTGAGACCTCTATAAGTTCTTAAAAGGTGCTTTTTATGACTGTGGTCTGTTGTTTCCAGATGACCGTCGCCCTGAAACCAAGATGTCCTGTACTGCGCTTCTCGGTGAGCCTAGTCGATCTCCCTTCACCAAAGCAGAGGTAGCTATTTCTCCCAGTTATGTCTTGACGTTGAGCTCTCCCAGACACCTTCTGTGGATGATCCTGCAATTGTCCGTAGCACCATGGCATCAAGATTATTGGTGGCGATAGAGTTTATTGTCAGCTGGGTGCCGAGCTCCAGAGAATGGCTAACCCATCAGGTAGGTCGCGTAGTTTGGTTCTTCGTCCATCGTATTGTTCCGCAAGCATCATTTGGTCCACTTCCTTCTTTGTCGTGGAAATAGCGTACGGAAGCCCCCCTTTATAGAGGTATCCAGTTCACGGAATCTCCACAATTTCTATGTCTGGTGTCCGTAGTCATCTTGACAGCGAAAATCTATTTGAAATCAGTGATCGTATTATAAGGAATGAAGGTTATTATGCTATATGGGATGTTGAGTGCATTGAGACGGGATGCATGCATTTCAGGTGCACTCGGTGACATCCTCATCATCATCACAAGACCCCACTGGAATAGATGTTCTGATGGATACAGTGTCCTCGCCGCTGTTGGATGTATCACCGGCGACTTTGGGGAATCTTGTACTATTGCTTTCGAAATTGTTGGTTCCGAGCCGTCCAAAAGCAAGTAAGCCGCTTTGGTCGATGTTAAGCATGATGTGCTGTGCAGCAGCTCTACTGCGGGAGGATGGGGCAAATACTGACCAAGCGGCGAGGGAAAAACAGCGGGTAAGGGAGATGGAGTATTGCAGTCGTGGATATGTTTATAAGCTCAATCAGCGGCATAGCGGCATTAATCGTTCCCTCCCTAGGATACCTTCGGCGGCGGTCCTATATTTTGTCCCATTATCCCTCTGCTGTGATGAGTTGAGAAATTGTAAAACTACTGAGATATTAGTGATAACCTGACGCTCAGAAATGGAGATGCGCATAGATTCTGATTTACATCTTCATGGGGATCATCCCGATTCCGACGGCCCCCCGTGCCTTGGTAATTCTCTTATAGTTTGTTCAGTATATGGTTCGCATATACGGCGAGATATTAGTGCTGTATTATTTGCAACCTTGGCATGGGGACGCGAGGGAATTCTCAAAGTCTTCTGAGCAGATGAAGACATTTTTGCCGATATATTGAAAATGTAGTTGAAGAGTCCATTGTTAGTATTAAACTGCTGCATACTAGTGATGGTAATACTATATAACTGACAAGTGTTAATTCGGTGTAATGAGTGCTGCACAATATGGAGAATTATAGTGTCTATCGGTAAATCTTATATTGTGGTTTAGGTTGAGAAGTCTATACAACGATCTCGGGTGTTGATGCAACATGTATCGGCCGAGTCGGCTAAGCGACTCATGGAGCATGTCTTCGGTCCGTCCTCGGGGGATCTGTTGCATCGTCGATCTCACCCAACCCGGATGGATCCTCGGTATGATATCAGTGCAGATGTTGACCTGGTGAGTAGTACTGTGGATGGTACAGCAGTAGATGATGGCCTGTTAGATGAACCCATTCGCCATGGAGAGAATGATGCACAAGGGAATCGCCGTGGTGGTTGCTTTGGCAGAAAGCGGTAAGCAAAGCGCAGGGCGTTTGAGGCATTCCACTATATTGATCGTGGAACAGCATACATTTATATCATGAATTATTCATATGGCGAGCTATAAATATATACTATAATATATTAAACGGAGTAATGATTGACAGATTCCCATGGCGCCCAGCTGAGGGCAGATCTCGCGGCAGAGTTGAGTCGCTTGGCCGAAGCCATTGTGGCGTTGTTGGAGGAACCAGCGGACGCTAAGGTAGACCTGGTGCGTGGGTCCGAAATGCTAGTCGATGGGTTTTAGGATGCCAATGATAAGCTACAGCGTGAGGGGCAGAGGCTTATGAGGTTCGTGGGGGCGTATAAGCAAGTTGCTCGGAATAAGTGCCGACATTTGTCTGCCCAGGAGTGCGATACAGCGTACAGGAATACTCTTGCAGAGTAGATAGAGGGCTAATTTTGTGGCGCAGTGACGAATTTCCCAAGGTATCTTTCTGGATCGGCATCCAATCCTGGACTCTTGGACTTGTGGAAGGCGCTTGATGGGGCTCTGGCACCTTATGATGACATTGATATGAGACAAACAGAGGGCCAGCGGCAGCTAGAGGCATTGAGGGCTCGGGAGGCTGGTGATGTTGGTGCGATGCCTGAGTCACCATCAACCTCTAGTGTAGATGGAGAGGAGGATAATGAGGAAGAGTAAGGGCTTGGGTGCTTATTTATCGTACAGCACAGTAGACAGCAATATTGATGGGATTTTATACAGATAATATAGTGACACCTTAGTAGGAGTATAGAGAAATAATGGCCACGTTTAGAGCCCGACGCAATAATAGAATAATCCGTATTTATTACATTTCTCACTCCCTTCTGTTGAATGAGGTTTTAAACACTAGTACTACATTGAGAATCGAGAACATGACAGTAAATCGATTAACCGTTTCATACCTATCGGTCGATATCTTGGCGGCGCCCGAATGTACGATACCTTGTACGGTACCTAAAACTTAGTATTATACTCGTATCATTTATCGACTATCTCAATACCGAATATTCCTCTGTCTGCAACCACTGTATGTCAGGGCTCCTAGTTCCTCTACAGAGACATCACCAGTAGAGGAGCCCTCTCAGCCAGACGCTGCCTCCGCCGCCGACTCAGATGACAACAATCGTATACCAATCAGGTTGCACAGGATAATGGGCCTCCTTGAAGCCTTTATGTCGGCATTTGGCACATGGACGGGGGCTGGTGGGTTGATAGTGGCGGCATAGTTATGCTTTTGACGGGTTTTATTAGATGCGCAGGAGGGTGACAAGAGGCGCTATTCAGTGGCATCTTCGTCGTCGTCATCATCGGCTGCTGGGGCTGTGGATGATGGCTCACCAACTGCGGGGTCGCCGAGACCGTTAAGTCGCGAAACTGCACGTAAGGCGGCAGAAGAGAGAATAACATCAACGGAGTAGCGGCTGTAGAACAGTGTGTAACTTTGACGACTGTTCGACTTTTTGAGACATCAAAAGTTGGTATTACTGATACCTTCTATCGGCGGAGCGACGAAAGGTCAATTACGATAATCAAGGATGCATTGGGAACTCCGGTGTTTCAACATTATTCTCACGTTATCGCCGCATTATCCCACAGATATAACTTCAGGGAGCTCCAGTAGTGCATCGCTATCGGCGGTATCCGAAGCCAGCATGTCACCCTATGAGCGAGATATCAGCAAGCTGGTGAGGTTCCTTGAGAAGCACAAGAGGCCTGTTAATGCTTGTATCAAACGACCGACTGATAGCCTCTCTCGAATGTTGATGAACATCATACGTAGGTTCACTGCGTCGGGCAATAGCATTCATCATTCTGACAGGTATCGCTCCACATGTTGTTGACTTTGACAATAAGAGAGCGTTTTTCCATTGGGAGCTAAACAATAGAGGTAGGCGATGCTGGTGTTGAGCAGCGTGCTGGGAACAGTTGCCTTTCTAGGCACGCGAATTGGCGCCCGGCCGATTCGTTTGAATATCCGTAGAAACCACGTCTTTATGGACAGCTTCCACCAGCTGCGGCCGAGGACCGCTGAGGAGGTAATGGTTAAGCTTTTCGTGAAATATCGGATTCTGCTCAGATGCGCGGAAAGCTCTCGATTGTGTTCTCTGGCGAGGAGGCTGTTGATGCGGGAGGCGTGGTGAGGGAATGGTTTGGCATTCTCTCGAGGGAGATCTTCAACCCGAACTATGCGTTATTTAGCACTGCTGGTAGGCGACGGCTTATTTGGTTAGATGAGATCAATGCCTGCAGGTGGCAACTGCTCCACCTTTCATCCAAATAGCATGTCGTATGCTAACCCGGACCATCTCGCCTTCTTCGAGTTCTGTGGAAGATTCATCGGCAAGGCGATTTACGACAATCAAAGGCTGGCCTGTTACTTCACCAGGAGTTTCTATAAGCATATGCTAGGGAAGCCGGTAAGGGGGCAGTATAAGGCTGCTTCGCTCCGCTAGACTTTTGTGCATTTTCGTTCGTTTAAGGTATCCTGGCACGATATGGAATCGGAGGATCCTGATTTCTATAAGCAAATGCTTTGGATACTTGGTGAGTTGGCCGCTGAAGCGTTCCTCTTTGTGTGGAACGAAATGGAAAGGAAGTAGAATAGTCGCAATATATGATACGACAGATACTGTGTTGGGATATATCGCATTCCTTCATGCTAAAACTGTTCATGGCAATTTAATGAATCGGCGAGAAGAAAAGATTCGTTTCTTTTGGAATGAAGCGAGCTCGCTTTAGTGGCACAGAGAATTGACTGCCATATATTCCTTTCAGACACCGATCTCAACTCTCCGGAAGGTGCTGCGGTAGCGGCTGATATGAACTTCACAACCGACTTGGACGATTTTGGAAGGTAACGTTGCTTCGCTCCGCTGTGCCTACTATTAATCGTCAGAATACGGTCGGTTGAATTGAAGCCGAATGGTTCTAATATAAGAGTGACAGAAGAGAATAAAAAGGAATATGTTCATCTAGTTTGCCAACATAAAATGACACAAGCAGTCAGGCCGCAGTTGGACGCCTTCCTTAAGGGCTTTAACGAACTGGTAAGGCTGAGGATCGGCCTGGGGGGACAGCTTTTGTGTGACAGATACCAAGTGACCTTCTTGGGAGAATGTTCGATGACCGAGAGCTGGAGCTGCTCATATCAGGCCTGCCTACCATTGATGTGGAGGATTGGAAGGAGAATACTTTGTACTCAAACTACACAAAGGATTCCGACCAGATAGTGAGTTCCGTCAAGCCAGATGGCGCGTTTGCATTTCTGCTGTTCTCAGATATGGTTGTGGTCGGTTGTGGAGGAATTCAGTCAACAGCAGTTAGCGATGTTCCTCCAGTTTGTAATTTTACACTATATCATTTCTCTTGTGTTGATGATCCCCTTTAGGTAACTGGGAGCAGTCAGGTGCCGCTTGAAGGCTTTAAGGCGTTGCAAGGCATGAGGGGCCCTCAAAAAATGTCGATACATCGAGCGTAAGATAAATGCATCTTTATAACTTTCTTACTGCTCTGCTTGTGTGGGAATAAAACTTTGAGGGAGTCTCGTTGAAGTTCTGTGCAGTCTTTGAGACCCCGGTATTAAAAGTGTGTACTCTGCGGAAGTACGGTATGACTCGGCTGCGGAAAACTGACAGAAATTCTAACACCGATTGCAACTAGTATGTGGTTACTATTAAAAATATTTACATGTAGTCACTATCACCTATAATCGTTAGCGGCGCCTTGGACTATTCAAACGCAACGTCATTGCACGGTGAAGATTCGCAAGCACAACCTGTGTTATTTCGCAATCTGGTGGCGGTCGTGCCAGGTGGGGATTCCCTCACCGTAGGGTATTTTACATAATGCTAAACCTGTTGCCCTTCACATTGTCATGTCTCTACTTGTATCACTTGTTCCCCTCATTAGTCCAAGAACATGTAACTTATCCTTCGTTGATTAGGTACGGTGCCGACAGACTGCCCACAGCCCACACTTGCATGAATCAGCTTGATCTGCCAAACTATGGTGACCGTGAAACACTAAAGGCAAAGCTAGTTCTGGTAGGAGAAGTGCCGCCGAGCTGAAGGAAGCTGCTAAGTGTCTACTTCAGGCCATTAACGAGGCGCATGAAGGTTTCGGCTTCGTCTAAGTTGTCCCACTTCGTAGAAGGATGGATTTCATAATCTTTTTTTCGTAAAATTGCGGTCTCCAATAGCACGGAGCTCGTCCTGCGATGCTGTTTGCTTCTCCACTATCCCCTATTGCGTTCGAGTCTGTTCCATGACGTGTATTCCACAGTTTTCGATGCGTTTTACTATTCAACCAGAATCTTTGCTGTGGTTACTCGTTTCATTCAAAGCAGTGTGGAGCCAGCGCCCCGCTATAGGTGGCACTGCGGCGTCGTCTATTGATGGCTGTGTGTGGATCGAAGGTCTCGGCTGTGAGCTGGGTTACGGCGGCGAGTGCAGCTCATATCTTTCGCAAGTTGATGCTACTTTACTTAACACTGTTGACCTAACCTATTATGAGACACTATGCCGCTCGTGCCTTTGGTATACTTCACAAGACGGTTGTGAGGCTGTCCCGGAGTGCCTGTGGGATGGCATCTCCTGTATGTATCCGAAGAGCGACTTGCGAGGTGTGGCATTGAGCAGTAGCGAGTACCATTCAAGCTTTATATATAACGAGATTCAGTCGCACAGTGTGTGCAACAAGATTAAAGAGGCGACTCTATGCACTCAAACACAGACCTGTATTTGGTCATCTGATCAACTAGTAAGCATTACCCCTCGGCGAGCGTCAACTTCGTGTCTGCTAATTTGCGCAATTTAGCTTTTGATGAATCAACTGTGGCGGTGTGGCGAGGAGGGCTAGCAGATCTTCGATCGCGCTAGTCTCTCTTCCTTGAATCTGGCCTGAACTTGCCAGCAACTCCCTGCTTTCAATTAAGAGCGTACCAAAGTTGCGAGGTTTTGCTGTAAATATTCAGCGCAGCAGTATTGAACAGCTCGTGAGGTTGCCTCGTTAACTGCTCACCGGCGGGCTATCGAGTCCGCAATTTCCTGAAGTAATAGGGATGGATTCATTTGTTCTTCCTTTCAGTGCATTCGTGATATATGGCGAGTTATGGAGACCTGCTGTGACGCCCTCCACCCTATTACAGAACGTGCACAACAGTGCCGCAACCGTTCGCTCTCGGAAGTGTACTGCCTGACACTGAGCGAAACAACTACACCGACGCCAACGGTTCCCGATGGTGAGGTTAGTACGACGACAACAGAAGGAGTTAAGTTGATAACCCTGCCAGCATCCGAGGCCTCGACAACTGCTGCTAGTTCGCTCGGCAGTACCTCGGAATCTCCGGCCACCGAAACGACAATATCTTCTGGTGGTGCGGTTACCTCTGAGCCTCCAACGAGTAGCACATCCGAAACTGTAGCCGATGCCCAAAGCACGGCTTTAACTGATATTACGCCTACACCGACGACGTCCGTTGGGTTCGGTGAGGCAGGAACGCTGCCGACTAATACGACATTATCTGTTTGACCGACTTCGGCCATGTTAGCAATGTATTAGCTTCAATTCCGGTCTTAATTATGTGTATCATTTACTCATTTTTTGTAAGTCGTCGTCGTCTTTAACACTATTATTTTTGGACGAGTCACTCCTCTTGGTAGTTCTAAAAAAGCTATGTGTTTGCCGTCATAAGAAGAACTGCGTTTTCATGCGGGAGGCTTTAAAGAGCGGAGTATTCCAGCGTTTTTCTCACGAAGAGGGTCAATGTCGAACAGGGATCCGTTGGCCGTAAAGGTCATGCGAGTGAGCCAGGTTCAGCACGCGCTGCCGGTGCACACCATTGTACAGGTGAAGCGGACAGTCGAGTGGTTGGTGTCTGTATTATGGGTGTTTAGGAATGTCACAATCCTCTCTTACCTGATGATGTCCCTAGACAACTTGAGAACATATCACTGAAGCTGCCGCGAGAAGTGAGGTAGCCTTATTATTAGCCACCACTAGATAGAGGATGAGTCGAAAGCATATCTATCACTGTAAATCATACATTACAGTGCATTACACTGTGCATTTCGTAATTTATGTACTACTGCATATATACCTTTTATACTTATATTTGTTACTGTATCGTCCGACATATTGATATGTACTTACCAAACATTTTTGTTTCTATTAGTGACATGTTCGTCGGAGAGGCCTTCCAAGGGTATATTCATGTTGCTGTTGACAGCCCCAACATAACCACTCTCTACAACCTTTCCATCAAGGTCAGTTCAACTGTCCTGTCCTCCGTGGCGTATTGCTGTTCAGGTGGAACTATCGTGCCCATCAGTTAGTGATAACTCTATTACTCTGCTGGATACAACTGAGCATCCTCTGCCTATATTCGCCAAGGAGTGTCCGATTGAACAGGTCGTCTCAACTCGCGGCAGATTCGTAAGTTTCATGTGTGTTGGCTATCCTCATCTCTGAAATATCTTCACTTAACCATCCCCGATCGTTCCACGGACATGTGGGCCTCCCATGTGTTTCGTTTCAGCCCCTTGCAGAGCCCTCTATGCATATACTGCAAGTTCAGATAACGTAGGTACTACCACTCAGTACTGTCAGTTCCGCCCAACTCATTCAGATATGCCTTATCTCCAGGAGGGCCGCTGTTGTACTTCAAGCGAAGCTACAAGTTCCCTGTTGTTGCCCCTATTGCAGTTCACCATGAAGTCGTGCAATTGGATGTAAGTCAAGAAGGCTGCGCGGAGCATCTCCATTTTTTGGCTGAAGCTTACTGCGTAAGCGTCAGCCGTAAGTAGTGTGCAGAGCGTGAGCCTTACGCTGACACGCAATTATTTCTTCTATCGTTCACAGGACTGCACTTTGTAGAGTGTTTCTCTAGAAGTATTGTTTGTAACCCAGACGGCGCTGAAACTGGGTTGAACGCACTAAGTCTTCGAGTGTGAATCCCGAAGTGTCCGGAGCTCCTTAACATGATTAACATATATAAGATGGCAATGACATGCCCCTTCTGTGTTAGACTAGAATCCTCTGTAATGTGACGGTAACTAATACCCATTCTGCAGCCAGTATAGCAATATTCAAAGCCAAGCTAGATCCGATTCCGGGTTTCATCTGTGAAGCTGTTGGTGACACCAGTAAGTTACAGACCTTCATCGGATCTCAACTGTCTGGCTTTAGGACGCACTCACGTATTGATGCCACAGGAGGCCTCAGCTGCTGAGTACATCTTCACGCTTAGACCCAAAGGCAGTAGCGTTGATGTCGGATACGTAGGGTGACTGCTGCTGCTGTTGTTGTCGTTGTTGTGGTAGTTGGCTCGTAGGTCAGAGAGCTCGTGTCTTGTGGGGCATTTGAGTATCAATGGCGATGTCCTCAACTTGGTAGCGCATCGGATGCCGTCCTTGGTGTTAGGCAGGAGCTGTCATTACAGCCGATACCAGTGCAGGAACTCGATTTGCGATTGGTGAGGCTGATGTATCTCACTTGACCTTTGCCGTATTAGAGCTGACAGCAACAAGGAGACTCATCATCGTCCTACAGCTCGTTCATGTTCAGGCCACTTTCTCATCGGTTAAGGCTTCTCGGTATCCCGAGGGTCTGCCAGAAGGCACACTGGCAGTGACAATGGAGGAGCCCTTTTCGATCGACGTCGAGATTGTCAATAACTCCGAGAAGGATATCAACACCGACATTTGCTTCGACTTTGGTGCTCTTGGGGAGGTTCAAATTGCGGGGCCCACTGAGCGATGTGTTGGGGTGAGTACTACTTGTTATGCTCGACAACATGTTCAACGATCAGGCTATTCCAGCGTTCACCTCTCACCCGCTCACTCTGTCAATGTTCCCTTTCTCGGCCGGCATTTTTACGCTGGGAGAAGGTATATCGTTGCGCAACAGTGATAGTGATGTAAAATACGAAGTGTCCCCATTTGCACAAATTCTCTCCTTACCATTGTGATGCTCATTTTCTACGGCGATTGTCTTGAGTTTCTTACATGAACTATGCTCATCACTTTTCGCGCTTCAGTGTATAGTCTATGAGAATAAGAATAATATCAAGCACTCTATCTGCGATGGGATTTCCTATTCTCCCGGCCGCCCGGGAAATTTCTGATGACGGTTGCATGTGGGTCGATGGTCTCGGATGTGATCTAAGCTACGAAGCCGAGTGCGCGGGTTACCATCGTATCGAGACGGATGGCATATTCAGCTTCGCCCTACCGCAGCTGCATCCCTTGGATCGAGAGTACTACACGTCAAGATGCGATAAATGCCTCCCTAACAAGAGCAGAGAAGAGTGTTTGAGAGCCAGTGGTTGTGAGTGGAGTGGCTGCTCCTGCACATACCCGAAAAGTGTTGCCGCTGGTCACGCGATGGAGATGAAGGAACTCGGGGAGGCTATCACTGTGGACTCCAGCTTCATCGCTCTCGAGGTCACAGTTAATAAGTTATGTCGATCAATAAAAGAAGAGGAAGATTGCTGTAATGTTCGTGAATGTATTTGGTATAGTAGGAAGGATCATGTAAGTAAAACCCTTTAATAGTAATAGCACGAATATGTTTTTTAGTGTATACGTAATATTTGGGCTGTAATGAAGGCATGCTGTCCAGCGCTAGAGCCTATCTATAGTCGAGGCCTTGCTTGCAGAAACCGCAGCTTCTCTATTGATACTTGTCTAGCTCGGAGCTCTGCTGTGTAGACTTTTCTTTGATCTGCTGGCCCTGCCAAAAAGGTTCTCAGCTAGGTATAGTGCAATGTATGTTTTTGGGATTTCTTCTGCCATGTGATACTATTACTAATGTGTAGCGTACCATGCATTATGTCGGGCTCAATTGTTTCGTATAGTCCTTTGCATTGCTCCGTGGACCACTTCGCTTCACCATACAATTGCGCATAGGTGGTCCCTTGTCTTGTCGTCGTTACCATGGATATACAATAATAATGATTCTTTTTGTTGTCTTATTGACAGTTTCATCTGTAATTGCTCCCTGAGGTTGCTGTCCCTGTTGTGTTCTTCCAATTCGTAAATGCTGAAGTTGTCTGAAGATTCACTTACATTCGCAATGACGCGGCCGCCTTACTCCGAGTATGTCTTCATTACTCTATGTAAAGTGAAAGCCCGTGTGTAAAGGTACATATACCTGCCAACAGCTTCTACCGACTGGTTACAGTACTCTGAGATAATGACCGAGTTGTCTTCTTTAGAGAACACTACGCCTGATCGACTAAGGGTAATCATACTGCTGCTGCTCTTCCTCGCACGAGTGTGCGATTTTCGCCTAGTGTAACACTAGTAGTGTTGAAATATATACATCTATCACATACATCCACTGTTGATCCATGACATGTTATAACGATAAACTCGTTTACTACGGACCGACAGTTCTGTACCCGGCAGTGTGAATATCTCGACAACTTGACGACAAGAAATCCTATCGGGACCGCAACAACTTTATACGTGGTTTCCTTTAGAGTGCGTATTGATCTCCTTTAGAGTGCGATGCAACGAGTGGCTGAGATTTATGTGAGGAGAGACCGGGCGACACGGTTGGGCTGCAGATGATTGGCAAGGGTACCTGCCTATCACAGGTTCTACAAGGACCTTCCAAAAATGATGTGGAAGCTTCCCGTAGAAGAAAGGGACACTTTTTTGGTGAAGGCAATACCTGAAATGGCTCGGCGTGTCATTGAGATTGAAGCCATTCTGGGGAGCAAAGTAGCGTCCTCCTCGATGGGCAAACGCACCAGTGCTGTCGGTAGACGGTCCTACTGCTGCGAAGGCGACGCGGCGGCCCAACGCACAAGACAGTTTCCTTCACACCGTATCAAGCCTCGGCCCTGTTGGCGTTGGCCTTCTTTGGTGTTCCAATGTACGGTTTTTGCCCAATAAGCTGCTCCACGTGGTTTTCATAGGTATTGGTCTGATGGCTACAGCGCTCGCGGAAAGGCGTCTGTGAGATTCAACTTTGCCAACTTTTTCCGTGACCAGCGCAAACAAGTGGGAAAGCTGCGTTGTATCATCCTCTACTTCAACCGAGTATGCAGGGCGAGCCCTCTCGTCCCGGACGATCGTAAAATCTCGATAAGCCGTGTGCGCGGCAGTGAACAGTGGGTGCAGCAACTATTGCATACATGGTTACTTCTTCACTGAATAGGCATATGGCTGAGTGGTGGTGCAGCAAGGACGTTCCGCTCGAGGCTTTCGAGGTACGGCAAATGTAACCTGGCTTCCTACCACTCAGTAGGTTACCAGTGACACGGACCGAATAGAAGACGCTGCTGGTCGGCTACAAGCTGATTTTGCGAACTGCCGAGTTGGGGGCGGTGTGCTCTCGGGTGGCTGTGTGCAGGAGGAGATCAGGTCGGAAGGTCACAAAGCGCCATAGATTATCGACTAACAGGTTCATCATTTGCCCGGAGCTTCTCCTATCTATTTTGGTAGGGTCGGTGGACCCGCTGGCTGACTACGAGGCAATGTACATACACGGTGCCATACAGTAGCGTGCTCATACGTGAGGTTTCCTGAGCTTGCGTACGTCAGATACACAGACTATTCCGGATATGGTTCGTCATTTGAATGCACCGGGTCGACAGAGACGGAATTGGGGCAGCAGGAAAGCTGGGTTATCGTCATGGATGCGTTGCATTTTGGGGCAGATCCGCGAGATCAGAAAGCGCAATACACTCCGAGGTGCGTGAAGTTGCTCCAAGTACAGATTCAGCGCCGGTTATCATTCTTTCAGGTGCATACTGCGCGAACTCAACAAGTGCTATATTGCGGTCACTGCTGATGGCCTACCCGATGGAATAGCTTTCGCCACTGGCAACTGGGGCTGTGGTGTCTTTGGAGGTGATCCTCAGTTGAAGTCTATGATACAGGTGACCTCATCTCCATAATACATAAGATGTGGCTGTATCTATGAACGTCGTTGTAACAGATTTATTCTATTTCATACGGGGGCGTATAAAATCTTTACTACAGATCACATTTCATACATCATATTTACTGTATGTAGATCTATTTCTGTTATATTAAGGTGTAGGCCCTTGAAGGTCCGACTTACTACTGTTACTACAGTATTGTGGCACTTACATTATTGAATCTCAGTGGCTTGCGTGCTCACTGGCTAACAGGAAGGTCGAGTACTTCCCTTACGGCGACACGCGTGTCTCCAATTTGGCACATGTTGTGACCGTGGTGGAGCAAAACGGCTGGACTGTAGCTGACCTAGCTGCCAAGATATTCTTGTAAGGCATAGTGCTTGAGGCCATCCCGATTGAGCGTTCTCTTATTTAGACTGCTGTTATCGATTCTACATTTTGCAGGTGGTTAGTCACTAGGCATGATAGCCTCTTCGAGCTCATCCTCAATGAAGATCTGTCCTCTCGGGCAGAAGCCACGATGACATCCACATCAAGCCTGGAGCCGGCATCACGGAGCCCTTCCCAGAAAAAGGCCAGATCTCTCAATTGTGAAGTTGATAAGAGTTTGTGCGTCATAAGACCATTGGATGACACTGTTTCTTAATTCGCTCATCATGCGAGTTGAGCTTGAGTAGCACCTTCAGCACACAGAGTTCACACTAAAGCTATGAAGCCCACTTGCGAGCCGTTCGTGAATTGGAGTGTCTAACTGAGCCGCTTCAAACCTTGGAATATAACTCACACACGTTATACAAGAAGAACAGTTAATAACTCAGACTGCAGCGATGTGAGTAACATTAACACCATGCAACCTTGGTCTGGCTTAACAGCGAAAAAGGGAAAACTAAATCTCGTCGTCCGCCGGTCGGCAAGCCGTTGAACTGATAGTGTCATTATCACGTCACATTGCGACAGAGAACGTCACGGTTGAACCGCGAACGGTTCACCATAGCGCCTGAGCTTCAAGAGTCGATGTGAAATGGTACCCATCAAAGATTCATGGAGTCCCCCCCACTGCGGCAATAACCCCTTCATTGTGGGTGCCGGGGATCCAACAGGTGGCTGCGAAATTCATCAGATAAATATAGACCTCTTTTTGGAAACATGCTTAGTTTACGCTGCTATGCCGAGGCTCCACCCGCACGTGTTTATATGCAGAGTGTGCTTGCTCACTTACAGACTTCTACGTTCATTTCTTCTGCCATTTCATGCAGTTTGTACCCTTCCTGTCCCTTCGACCATGACGTGTATGTACCATTGGCTTTCCGCAACCCAAAGCGGTTGTTTCTCTCTGTATGGCATGTGGGGGAGGTCGAATGCGAGTTTGTTTTACCCCATGAACCCCTTTACCTGTCGCGTTCACGAGTGATAGCGGATAAGTTTACTCAATTCTCATGATTGTATCGACAGGGTACTTTCTGCCCACAGGCTATGAACAGCAAGCACTGTGAATCACAGTTTTTTGAAATGCTTTTTGAAGCCGAACATCATAAGGCATCCATCTGACTTTTTGAATGCGCGGCGCGTAATCGTTGTCTGGAGACTTCCGGATTCACGACCAAGCTGAGTCCTTTTGCGAACTCCAGTATCGTCACCATCGTGGGGGATCTCGCGAGTTTCCACTCAGAGTGAGCGGAATCCTAAACTTGTACGCTTGAAACGTACAACATCTACCATTTCACCAAAAATTAGTCATCGCCGGGTTTTGACTCTTGTACGGGTTATGGTACACTCGCGTAGAGCGACTCGATTGCGACAGCACGGTCACTACTTGGCGGAAGAACTCAACTTCTCCGTTTAAAGGCGTGAAACCTGGTTATGTTTCGGCAGATAATTTCGAGAAGGGACTTGTGTGACAAACAGAGTAACATACAGCAGAATAAAAACTGCCACAATATAAGTAGACGGTTGATAACAAAGCTTTGACAAATTAGCGAGATTAAATCTCGCTAATTTTGTCATTTTGGTGATACCAAGTCTACACGTCGGCTCTCGGAGGGAGGCACTCGAAATCCACACAGAGGCATTGCCCGCCTCCCGGGCAGCTGTTCTTGGCGAGGACATCGCAGGGGCGTACAGGACCGCTGCACATCGCAGCGGAACACTGACATTCGAGACCGGCTGGGCAATCTCCTTGATCCTTACACTTCTTCCCAGCGTAGACGACCACGATGATGAAAAATAGGGCGCTGCTAAGACGAGATACCAGAGCCATAGTCTGAAATAACTGACAGAATGCGGTGTACTCCAGGTATACAATGAATACACTGCGCTATGATACAAACGTGCCTACAATATACCGTGGATACATCGGAAGCATTGATTCTAATGTATTTGTTGCTGCCCCTTGTTGTGGGCTCGCGTTCTGTGCGGGCGTTCTCTGGCCACGCATGCGCAGATACCATTGACAATGGTCCGTTGTTCGCTAGGTTATTCATCCCAGTGGCATCACTAATAGATCGTACTGTGATCTCCACTATATATCACCTATCAGTTCCTTCTCACTTGTAATTTACAGGCCACATGTCCACTACCTTGCTGTTAAACTCGCCATGTAAGCAAGGCCGAGCATGCGTGCAAATCTGCGCATGCGCGGCGCACAAAAGGTTTATGCTGACCTGTGAGCGGCCAGGATAACGAAGGAGCATGACAAGACACTCAAATTAACGAATCCAGTGCAATAAGGCTTCAACTTGTGGACCTCGGAGCTTTCGAGTCGAAACACCTACTGTAGTTTGAATTCTGTGGGATATTGCTCAACCTTGTTCGGCCGTTGTGCTGGTGGCTCACAGAGTCATGTAAACCAGCGAGTCCTATAGTTATTATTTTAATTGCGATAGTTTAACTGGAGTTGAGGGATCGTTCTTGAAGTTTTTCGAACGTGCCGAAGGACGTTCCTGGGCTCGTTCCCCGGACTATTCCTGGGGACGGTCTTATGAACACAAATGGACACACTTTAGGAACGCTTTTTTGAACAGCCCGTTTGAATGCCCCAATAACAATTACGGTATATGCCTGCACCGCCGGGCCTCATGCGTGGTTGTGCTTTTGATACTCATGACTGACGGCTAGATGTAGTACTTACATTTGGAAGTGAACTAAGCTTCTTCGCAAAACAACGTGAACTATGAGTTGAACTGTTGTACACTGAAGTTCATTTTTCGAAGATCTCAAACAGCTTTCAGTTATGGCAATTTGCCTCTTCAACTTGAGTGACCATAACTCGGCTGTGGCACTGTTCAGAAAGAACAGGAATGTGGATGTGGTCTTGAAGCATGTAAAATCGCCAGTAAAACTCCCTTTCAATTTGGTGGAGGAGTCGCCTGGTTTTATTTCTATGGTGTTGGGAATCTCTGATGCAGTGTATTACCTCGCCAGAGACTGCGATTCGGTTGTTTTCAGCTTGCCGCAAACATTACGCAAGCATGTCGCAAGCAGCTTGCGACAGAGCCATTTTGTTTCTTCAAGAGCCGGTTCAAGAAACTTTCTTGAACCGGCTCAGACGCGAGAGACTTTTCGTTTGAGGTGTGACGGAGATTATTTCCGCCACTCTCAATTTGAGAGTCTCAAACCATTTTGACGTTCGAGGGAGCTCCTCTCAGTTCGGCGACAGCCGAGCGGGAGGATGTCATATGGAGTGAGGATCATATCGTACAGTGCAAGCTCGCAGAGTGCCTATTCGAGTAGCCCTTATCCGTACAGTTACTACACATACAGTTTTGAGCCATACAGTTGCGTTTGGTTCAGTATTATATCATCTTTTTACACCTCGTGCAGACTGTACGATGGTACTGAGTACAATATCGTGCAGTTTCCAGTGGAAACTTTCCACACATACAGTGTTATTTCGTGCAGACTGCTCGGTGCAGTATAAGCAGAAAGTTGGGCCAGTGGCGAGCGAGAAAGTTTTGCGTCGAGAGGCTGGAATGGGAACATGTCGTGTGTAACTGAGGTGTAACATAATTGATAGGGACTTGCTGTTATCGTATATTAATGGGTAAGCTCACATTCATCGGCCTTGGACTTGGTGATCCTAAAGATATAACACTTAAAGGTAACAATGCATGCGAATGGTTTGGGCATCATATAGTACTTAGGCCTGGAAGCATTGCGTGAAGCTGATTACGTATATCTTGAAAGTTACACTAGTGTATTAGTCGGACAGAAGCCAGATGACTTGAGGAAGGCGTAAGTGTGAAATGTTGGTATATATGCATGTGTTGGATACGTAGCAGGGAAAGAAAATTACGAAAAATTCCTGTCGACTTTTCCAACCCCGGAAGATATTTATAATTTTTTGAGAATAGTGTAGAGCTCGTACCTTTTACCTCCTATCGGCATCGCTCGTTGAAGACTGTTCTCCCCGTTTTGTTGAAACATTTTATTCCCATATAAGAAAGCAGGGTTGTTCTATTGATTAGTATTATATTTTCTACTATAGTATAATCTCCTCTGTATCATTTATATAAAGGTTAACATCTCAACCTAGGTTGAGTACTGTCGTGTTTTCCAAGAGCAATCGAGGTGCCATTTTACGTTCGCAAGTAGATCCCAGAACATTGATTTTTCCGTTATCTCCACATCAGTTACGGTATAGACGTTCCCTTCATTGAAGCTGACAGGCACCTTGTCGAAGGAGGGTGTGAGGAGATGCTTGAAAGGGTACAATGGTTTGCCAGGAGCCATGGCTCATCTGTCCATATTAGGCTACCGAGAAGAATGTATGTTTCTGTGTCGTCGGTGATGCTCTTTGCGCCACAACACATACAGACTTATTCTTACGAGCTAAGGCCAAGGATATTGAGGTAGTATCGGGGCCATAATTTTTATGCCATCAACTTCCCTCAGGTATCGGTAGTTCACAATGCTAGTATTATGAATGCAATAGCTTGCTGTGGTCTACATTTGTAATAAGGGCAGCTTAGGGAAAAGGAGTAACTTCATTTACAACGTTTAGTCGTCTTTGAAATTCATATTAGATCTGTCGGTAACATATTAATCATTATTGTAATATAATTATAATACCTCTATTTTGGTATCTAATACTAGGTCCTCATATGGTCTGCCGGTTAACGGTACCATGCTTGATATATGTATGGATACTTACCCGTTCGGTATAGTTTAGGGTACATAGTGGTTAGCTTTTCTAAAGCTTTACATCATTTATCACGCCTCTTCAATAAAATCCCTATACATATTCATGTGTAAGTGGAATTCCTAAAGTATAGTTTCGTTGACTTTAGATATCGGTTCGGCGAGACTGTTTCGATATGTTTTTGGGATGACTCTTGGAAGCCCGATAGTTATTTCGATAAAATAGCGGATAATGCTAAGAGAGGCTTACACACTTTATGCCTGTTGGACATTAAGGTTAAGGAGCAGAGTATAGTTAACCTTATGAAAGGAAATGATATCTACGAGCCACCAAGGTAGTGAGGGAACTGTTGGGGAGCGCTGTAGCATATGGTATACCAGAGGATTCAGCTGCATTCATGCGAGTGAGTCTTTCGAGGCGTAGGGGGCTTCTAATACCGAGATATCTGCGAAAATACGTTTCCCTAATACGACGAAAGGGTAAATGCATTCTGCCTATAGAATGATGCAAAGACCAGCTATTCACAATTATACCACACTAAGGTATAAGGTTGGAAAAATCATGTTCCGTGTGTTTAAGGGCATAGCCTTGTCGATTGAGGAACCTTGGTGGATTATTATGCAATTGGATGGAACACTCATTGTATTGAATAGCTAGAGGTGTCAGAAAAATGTGTTATTGTTAAATATTCCATCAGATTCATGTCGGTGCAGACAGCCCTTGAGCAATTAATGGAGATAGATGAGGCCCGTGGTAACCCAGGCATAGTTGGTAAAGACTCCTTAGTAGTGGTAGTGTTAATAAAAATATCCACTACAGTGGGGCATATGTCCTATCAGGGAGTAGCACGTGTTGGGTGCAAGGACCAGTCTATAGTGTTCGGTAGAGCCGAGGACGTGGCGTCTGATAAGGCATCGGAGCGCCTCGGTGGCCCGCTGCATTCGGTTGTCATATGTGCACAGGTATTAAAAGGCATATGAAGTTGGTATCTTATAGGTTTTGTAGGGCACGGAGGGGCTTCAAGAAATGGAGCAAGAGTTTGTGGAGCAATATCGTATATGATGGAAAAGCCCCATTAACGACGTTGCTTGTGGTTTCTTCTACTAAGCTTGGCAAGCCTTTATTTCCAGTTGGTCAGGGCGGATTCTTCGCAGTGCGAGACGTATCTTTAGCATCATTTTTTGATATGGGTAACTCAGATAGTCGAGCATTGCTGTCTGATTATCTGGATGAGCTCGGCCAATGCGATCTGGCGGCCGATCCGGAAGCTGCGCCACACAAGGAGGAATTCTGGGATACTATTTTCGGTAATAGCAGCAAGCTCGGGGGTTTCACGCGCGCCTCGATATTGGAGAGTGCTAGATCTACTGGACCTAAGAACGTCTGGCTCTATAAATGGTGGGAGTAGGAGGGAAGCTTGGATAGCTGTTGAAAGAGGAACTCTCCAAGAGGATCTATTTACTGTATGGATTCGATAGGATTGAGCATTTATCACCCTCGAGAAGTTTCTCAATTACCTCCTGTCCACACTTTATCATAGTACAGCATGGATTTAGTCGTATATTACAAATAGTAATATATTTACTGCTTTGTTTTAGAAGACATTACCTCAATAATCCTTCCCAACTATTACTCAGCAAATACTCAGTAATGTTGCGATCAGAGATATTTGCATACAGTGTGAAAGCCGGTGGAACTTCGGATCGGATAGATATGTCACGCCAGTCATCCAGGAGTGATACCATTCCCCACACAAAACGTCTGTGTGGCATGCACCACGGAACACTGTGGAGTCCGCTCCGTGCAGCCTGTCGAATTAATACCTTTCCTGGTTTTCAATTTGCCACGCACCAGTACTCCATGCGTGAATTTGCTGGGATCTTGCTCAGTTCTGTCTTGATCTCCCTCTGACAGTTGTGTAGTTGGTCATTGGGCCAGCGATCACTGTAGTGATATCAGATACGCAATTGAGCATTGAGGAGATTTTTGAGATAGTTACGCCGGAGTGGGTTAGGAATCTAAGGGATGAGCGGCCGTATAATATGCAGTTCTTATTGAGGAGGATAGTGACGAAACTGGAGGAGGTAATGAAAGGTTATCTATTTATCATCCAAATCATCTGTGATAGATCTGTGCAACGGGGCTGGTCTCGGCGCCTGTAGGGGAGGATGCTGAAGGTAACGAAGGCTCTATTTTGAACGTGTACTAGTTGCTCAGATGCGGATTCAAAGGGGGCTACGGTTCCGCATGAACTGACATTGGGACAGCGCACACAAGCCTTGCAGTGCATTCGCCTGCTGACAAGACTCGGTCCGTTCCTCCTTGAAGATGTTAATGCGGAGGGGCCACTCACGCTACTGTGGCATCCAGGGGGGTATTGAAGTTGTGATTTGGTTAGAGAGTGGTATGAATTGTATGTTCAGATTGATAGTTAAAAATGATGGGGAATCCATCGTAGTCGAGCCGGCCCCTGCCCTTCCCGAGCCAGAGACTTCTGATAACTCAAGTACAGGTCGAAATCCAGACCGGTTGGACTCTCCTGTCTTAGACGCAGCTCCGCCTGATGAGGCAGGGAGCGAGGCTTCTAGTATTGAGGATGATTTAACGGATGCGCCGTTGATGTACAGGATTCTTCGGGCCTTACAATGGTCACTTTTCCTCAAGGATTTCACTGTTATCCTTCCCCATGGTTAGTCAGTAGCCCCTCGCTCCTGCTTGTATTATCTTGTATAGGTACTGGAGCTTCATTGCCTCTACCAACACATAGAGTTGAATCGGGATTTGTCTGGAAAGGAGGCGTTGGTACCGCAGAGAAGCTACCAGTTAGTCAGAACAGTAACCATGCCACTCTTAGCTGCTTCATCTGGTATTCATTCAGATGAAGTGATTAGCGCCCGTTGTGAAGTTCTTAAATGCCTCCTTACACTACTGAGTGAGCCTTTGTTCCAGGTAGTAGCCATATATTGTACCATACTGTTATACCACTTATTAGCCTATATCGACGTACACTTCGGAGCCATCAAGGGTGCTGGTTACTTTTTGTAGCGGCGACCTTCCCTATACGGCAGATGTGTTTTGCAGTCTGATGAGCACGGTGGTTGCCTATGACCCCAGAGGTTACGTAAGCTTCAACTATCCTTGTTTTATAGGACAGCCTTTTTGGTGTAGGGAATGCCATATGGTTCAGCCTTCTCAAGTGGAACGCAGGAGGCCTTGGTGGACTTGTCCCTGCAGGTAAGGCGCAGGTTCGAACCCCACGCGTGTCATTTTATCCTTGCTGCAGGTTTTGTGTGCTGTATTAGACTTCAATCCCTCCGCGGAGACCAAGGGCTCGGATATGGTGAAGTCCCGTCGCAGCAGCGGGCCCTCTGATGATGCAGCTAGTGGCTCTGATCGGGACAGCGCACACAAAGATCCTCCCCCGCAACGAAGAAGTGCGCTGAATGCTGATTTCTCTGTTATTTCTGCAACTGTTAGGATTCTCGTCATGCGCTTTCCCTCCCGTCGGTCCTGATGATGAGGTCGATAAGCCTCGCAATGTGTACCGTATAATGGCGAGGGGAATAGAGAAGCCGACTGAGTTAGACTTTATGGTGAGACCGACCCAAGTTCGATTCCCAGGCCCGCCATTATAACCTTCAGGCTGACGGTCTGGTACGGATGATAGTGACGGTTGATGATGCCAAACGGACGTACCTTCCAAGCAGCAGGAAAGCTGTAAGATTGGCGTTGGCGGGTGAAGTTCCTTGACCGATTTATTAGGTCCCATTCTATCAGGAAGCGTTAATATTACTGTGGCATTTGGTTACTATTAATACTGTCTTTAGGAAGAGGCTTTGTATGCGACATACTGAAGATGTAGGGTTGCTGTGTATTCGAGCTCATGAGCCTGTTCCAGCATGGTCAGACCTCCCAATCCTCATGTATATAATCGACTCTATTAGTTGTTACCCATAGCGTGGCTTGTAGGAATATATCCTTCGTAGCTTCAATGACGCTTTAACGTTAGAAGGGGGAATAAGGGCGTGGGGTTATCCAATTGCTCTATCAAGATCTCGCTCACTCATGGCGACTTCTATTCTAAGACAGTTCACAGGGCCGCTTGGACTGTTGCTATAAGTATTCATACCGCTCTCTCCTCTAATCTTCAGATCTTGCACCCCGTATTGGACCTCCTTGTATCGTCCCGTAATTCACCAGCTAAAGTTGGTCTGCTCCACATGTGCAGCTTCATCCTACTAGTACTCAGCAGCGGTAAGCAGCGGCGGCTACTGGCGAGCTTCCCTACTGCTTCATTGCAAACCTCCTCCTTCTAGACCGTGACTTCGCCGTTAATTTGAATGCCCCTTTCAAAGGTGCTAGGATTCAGGATGTTCCCATGGTACGTGCCCTATAGGATCTTCTACGTCGGCACAACTCATTTTTCTCCAGTTCACTGGTACTCTTGCCGATCTGATGACCCTCAGTATTTACCGTGTTGTCTCGGATGCCCTCACAGTAGCAGCCACGGCTAAGTCTCCTACTACCGGAGCTGAGAGCCTCATCGATATGATGCTCACCTCACTCTGCAATGTGTAAGCTGGCATATATCATCTCTAGTGGTCAACTGGTATGACCAACGCCAGCGCCATGAGTCCGTCCTGTTGGGTGCTGCGATTCGATCTTATTAAAATGCATTAGTACAGCATAACTGCATTAGTACAGTGCACTAGTTATTGAAATGTATTAGTAGTTTCTGTATCATTTCTCATTTTCCATGAGTTTATATACTGCATTATATTACATACCGAAAAGCGTGTACTAAGCACTGTTGGTGCCGCAACACGATCAAAAGTTCGATTTAAAGTGTATTCATATTGTAAGGATACAAAATGCCATTTTGTCGTTTGCTCAGCGGCACTGTACATAATGTCACTGAATACGCTGGAATATATTCCTTATGAATATATTTGATGTTGCTCTACGGCTCCCTCGAGGTCGTCGTCCCAGGTTCGATTCCCAGAGATGTCGTTTTTTTCAGTTCGGCCTATGTGAGGACTTTCTGCCTGGAATCTTGTATCAAAGTGCTTTCCTTGCTTGAGAGGTTTTCCAAGCCCCATTGGCTCTTCAAAGGGCCTTTGAATCACCATGCAGTTTTCTTCCTAATAGAGTCCCTTAATAACGTGGTAGGCTGGATAGACCGTCAAAAGTGAAATAAGGTATCAGATACAGTACCAATACGAAGGTAACCATCAGATGATATATTCGGTACTTCGCCATAAGGAAGTGTTCGACTCTCTCAAGCAATTGGAGGTGAGCAACCCTTCGGGTCTCGGTACGGAAAAATTACTCCATTTACCGAAGCTTCTGAGTGATTCGGATATCGTCGGATTTTAGTGTGGCTTTGAAAGTTGCATAGACTGAGTTGTAGTTACCAAAGGCCAGCAGCAGTCCGACAACTGGGGGCTCTGTTGCTGCTCCTTCTACTGCTGCCGCGTCGACCACCGAGGCATCACCGAAGGAAAAGCCGGACGAGGAAAGCGTGACGGAGGAAGAGAGTGCAGGTGAGTATGGTACCACTAACAAAGCTTTAGTAGTAGGTGTTTGTGGAAATCAGTGTGGTTTACATAGAGCAGCATCTACGGTCTTATTGGTACACTCATTCTACTAAACTACAATATGATCCTATGAATGCATCTGAATGTATGCAAATCCATGTTGACTTATTCTAAGTATTCGCTGGAAAGCAATACAATGCCTTCAGCAACTGCAACAGTGTCCTCAGGAAAGCATCCAGTGAACGAGTTTGACGAGTATGGCAGAGCAGTGGGAAGCCCTGAGGAGAGAGTGAAGAAGCAGACAGCGTTAATGCATCAAGCCGCTGGTGCTAGTGGTATTGCAGTACAGTGGGGTCGTTAGAGAGGCAATAGATGTCATTTAGGGGATCCCTCGGTGAGCCAGGAAAAGTGGGTTCCGACCGAAGCGTGGCTGGATGAATGGAAAGGAAAACTTATGCAGAAAATGGAGACAATTGATAGGCTTTTCAACGCACTCTATCCGAAGGTAAGGATCAACATGAATGGACCATCGTCCATCTCCTCACTTCAGATTGTTTCCGAGTGCGAATCTGAGGGCGTCACCGATCAAGACGGGGTTCTGAGGCTCTTGAAAGACACCACGATGGTCGGGATTCTGCCGGTTCCTCATCCAATAGTTATTCGGACTTATCAACAGAATGCCTACACTCAGCTCTGGTTTACCAGTTATCTCTGGGGAGTTATATTTACACGCTCCCAAGCATTACCATTGTATGACTGGAAGAAGATACAGCTGATATTAATAAATCAGTGAAGGCTGGAAGGCAATTCATCCCTAGTATGCGATAACCGTTTTTAAATCCCGCTACCGTTGAACGTGGCGGACGTGTCTCATTGTGTTACCTTCGTAGTGTTGAGTTCAAATCCGTTTTCGACATCGCGGCAAAGTCTTGGATTTCCCCGCGCAATCGGATCCGAATCACTTCGACCCTCTATCGTCCGGTCTCAGTTTTTGTTGCTGCGGTTGCCAATATAACCCTATGAGTGCTCTGTTCAACTTCCAATCATTACTAACGGTGCTTTTGCTGACAATATGCACCTGCACTCTCCTAAGGCCCAAATTCCCTTCATTTATCGACAACCATAAGCCGGGGTTCGTAGGTAAGCATTCTCCTTGTCCCGTTCAACGTTGTATTTCTGTGTTCAGGCTTCTTCGGAAGATTTGCTGTAATAGGAGAACGTCTCAGTCCCTATGTATCCCTTGCGTGTATAATAATGGCGGTGGTGACACTATTCCTGCGTTGATTAAATCACTATTACTGCATTCCTCCAACGCTTGCATTGAGTTCCACTAGTAAACAAGCTATAACGAAAACAACTATCAACATCATTTCCGATCAAGACACTTGTCTGATCCTCGGTAAAATCAATAACGAAACTCCTCCTATGGGTCCCACTCATCCGCAGCACGGACTCCACCCGAATGGATGTGTGATCCAGAAAAGATGGAGAATTCTGTGATGAATAAAGTATACAGTTACTAGTAATGAACACAACGACTGCCTTACACTAACATTCAAACGGTGCATTATCACGAAGAGGTATGAAGTCATCGCCATGTTGCAAGAGCTCGCTTAATATGCCCATGGCTGCAGTGTCCTTCCATAAGTGCAGCCCATCTATTCATATCACCGATACATTGTTCCTCACTTGCACGTAGGGGAAGATACCATTTCTCATCTTCCCAATAGACGTAGTATCGGAAGCCTCCCTCTTCGACGGCTTCGATACCACCTAATGAAGTGGCTTGGCCATCCGGTCCAATCTTGAGGCGTTTCCGTTTCATCGTACCCGGGTCAGGGTAGTCGCTGAGCTCCCAGGGCTCTATGGTGATTTGCCGAGACTGGATGATAGCTCGAGCATAGAAATCTGCCAAACCAACAATATCAGAGTTCCTTCCCTTGGCGCTCTCCTCGATCAAGGCCTTCATGAACTTGCTCAACTCGCCATAGGTTGGCCGGACTTTCTCCATCCACGACTCGATTACATCTCTATCGAGCTGAGCTTCTATAGCTTCTCTTCTTGGGGGGCAGACCAGATCGAATTCGGGGGTGTTCTTCATGTACCGGAAGCCATAAGAGAAAGAGTGGATGTCTCGCATAGTGTGCCGTGCCATCATATGGGGAATGTCTGTACCGATATCACCGCTGGAGGCATGCTGGCTGCTTTGTGCAACCGAGCTCACTTCTTCGACGCTTTTAGCGAATTCAGCATCGATGTCGGTCCTCAAGGCCTCGGCATTGGCAAGAGCCTGCTGCTCGAGTTGTTCCTCTATCACTGCGATAGCATGGTCGTGCCCTGATTGCCACGCACCATCGACTGTGCCAAAGGCCTTCATACTGGTATATTCTCCCGCAATGCGAAGGGCCCCTCGATGGGAGCCCAGAGGCCTTTGCAAATCATGTAGTTCCTCAGAGAAGCCAGGAAGCATTTTACAGAAGGCTGTTTGAATGAGACTGTCGGTAGAGAGGTGCTTGCTAGATGGAGTTGGTATTGTATGGCAGCCCTTGAAGAGACCAGTCAGGACCTCCTCCACGAGAGTGTGCCAATCCTGCGGGCTTCGGGCGACACCAGCTGATATACATGCAACCAGAATGGTCCTAGAGCGAGCCGAACGTGATAGATACTTGGTGAGATTAACGAATCGCAGACAGGCTGCGCTCGCCACCTTAATGACTGGTAAGTCATCCCAATTTTGGCAGTCTGGTGTAAGCCATTCCTCAGGAAAGGGCGTCGGTTTGTCTCCTTGTTTCCATGGCGCAACATCAAACATGTACACCAGACGCTCATCGAAGCCGGCCCAGAGCTTAGTAAGTGCCTCTCTCACGCGGAGGAGCTCTTCCTCTGGTATACCAGAGATCTGGAGAGCCGTAGATCCCATCGGCGAGGGCAACACTGATATGGGATCAGCCCTCTGCATTATTGGTAGAGGGAGACAGATAATAACATTCATACACAATACGAATCTGACGCCATTGGCTCTTCCAGGAAGCGTGAACCACACCACGGAAGTCCACTGGTTCACACCGTGGGGGCCATCAATCTTTCTCACTCGAGCGCCACAGATAACCTCGAGCCTTGAAGGATGATTCTTCACCATCTTAGCGACCTCGGACATCATGACACCCCACCCAACTTGCTGCCCATCATGTATCAGACCCCCGTGTTCTGCCGGTCTCCCTCGACCTTTCTTGTCCTCTTCGGCAAACTGCGCCCAGGTCCTTATAGTGTTGGCCAAGTCAGTGGGCACACCTTCGCCAAGATCTTTCGCGCTGAGTCCGGCAGCTATCCATTTCGCTAGTTGTTCTTTGTCGATCTTCCTCAAGGCAGCTACAACAGTAATTATGTCGCCGAACGCAAAGTCAAGGACCACCTCGGCGTCACTCAGGCAGGCCTTCGCAGCAGCTCGAACACTCATAATAATCTTGCGGCTAAGGTACTCAGACTCGACCGCAGTGCGGGAAATATCAGGCGCCCCAGTGTGGGTGAATTCAGCCGACCTCATGTAGTCCAGCACTGCCCGGGCCTGGAGCATCTTGTGGCGGTCCTCGTCACCTCCCCTAGCGATAACCGAAAACTGAGCTTCCTTTGCATTGCCGTCTTGAATTAGAGCGTGATAGCAAGAGCGAAATCTGTCGTACCCTTCGAGGAAGGAGTCACCGTCACTTTCGAGAAGGAACGAGCCGACCACGCACGCTTGATGGAAGGCAAAGCACGCATCTACCAGGTCACTAGATACCGGGGAGGTACCAAAGAAGAAGCCTGTCTCTCCGGCGGCCAGCGAGTCCCATCGGAATTTTCGATCGGTTTTGATCTTAATGTTACTGTTTAATAGAAATGTTAGATGTGAATCTTCAGGCGAGGAGGTTGCGAACCACGAACAAGTGTTAACGGCTGTGGCGTGCTGAGACACATGTTCGAGTGAAGTGGGATCTAATGCATCTTACATCAATTGTGACACTGCGTGTCGCTCGTCCACCCAATTGCGAGGGATTGGCCTCGAGTATGAGAGCGTTACTGTCTGGCCTAGCAGTGTCCGCGAAGGCTGTCGCCGCCGCTAGGCCTGCCGCGCCACCACCAACGATGACCAAGTCGAATTTACCTGAGCAAGGATCTATGGGGCAGCGAGCACCTGCAGCACTTACCGAAGCAATACTCATGACCAGAGTTATCTAGACGATCACCTTGGCTGGGGAAGGCCTTCAGGTTGTGCCTCGAGGCTGTCGATGGATCGATCACGATAGGCGAATCGCGAGACACCAATCTGAATCAGAGAGCATTTTGGGCAATCCTATTGCGGCAAACCTACAGGAGTAGGGCAAGTATAAAGCAAGCGCTGTATCGTGCTCGGAAGACTCTAGAGTGTTAGAGGGGTTACCTGATAGTGAGGGAGTATGCTGGGGAACCACCATTTGGTGGCTTATCATCAAGAGCTGTGACGCGACGGATATATCCGTGCCATCGATCGTCCAGAAGGATTCGCCGGCCTAAAATTGAGCTGGGAGTTAGACTACAGAGTGTAATAGACCTACCGTATAGTGATGACCAGTAGTGCGCTGATGACCCGGTAGGGTCGGGGCTAAGCCTGCTGAGATCTATTGCGCGGAGGCCGTCGCGAGTTGGGTCCCAGCGACCACCAATTTTCTCTCCGCTGATCCGGCGCCTATTTCGGGAAGCCATCAACAAACGGAAAAGGGACTAGTCATTTGGCAGTTAGAATATCGCTTCTGTAACCATGAAAGCGCAGAGAACCATACAGTGACAAAGCAGTATAGGCACATAGAATGGATAGTCTAACTAGGTCATATTTTACGTTGGACTACAAACTCACACACACGCAGAGAACCTATATGTGTTATCACACAAGCAAATTGCTTGAAGCAATGGTGCCGGATCCTCGGTAAGTGGGATACATACGATATTGCGTCAACCGGAGCGGCTTGGTTAGAACTCTCCATCAGCCAACCATCCCACTACGACAGCGAACCTAATTGTATGATGTGCATGCGTGCGTGAACCTTGCACGCATGCACATATCAAGAACCGCGCGCGCGTGTCACTAGAAAAGTGGAACACTCAGGCTAACAGAGTAGAGGACGAGACAGCGCGAAATAAGTAATGTTGTAGAAACCCTTTGATTCCCCAAAATATACATTCTACCGTGGGAACCCATCATTGAGGGCATCCTTCTTTCGAAGAAATATTTAGTACGAGATGACAACTGTTCTTCGAAGAAGGGTTCGCGTAGCGGTAATATTTCATCTGATCATCTCGTCATTTTTCACTGATTGAATCTCTTGCCACATTGACTCGCTGCCAAGCAATGTTAACCAACTCAATACAAAGTGGTGAATTGAATGCTAGAAATGCATGTGTTAAACATAAATAAAGGAAGTAGTAATACTATCGACTAGGTCGGAGAGAAGGATGCGCTTAGTACAGCACACGCATCGGTTTGTCCGAGCAGTATTGAACGGACTGCTCACTGAACATGAATTGCCAGCTTGCTCTCTCTGGCATCCATACCGCGTAGATAAGGTGTACTAGGCTGAAACATGGACCATCTACCCAACCAGCCAGCAAGGCTATCACTAAGCCAGGGCTCGAGGGCAGCAGAGAACTGATTACCGCGACCAATAGTGTGCACACCAGTAGCAATACGGGGATCGTCATTTTGGAGCCTCCATACAACTTCATCAGTGCATTTATCAGAAGGCATGTCGAAAAGTCTGAAACACCCCGACTCTTCACAGCCAGCAGCAGCACTGAAGTTGGTATCATTCATCGCACCAGGCTGAATGGTAAGAACACCGGGACCAAGAGTACGACACTCATGATCAAGGCATTTACCCCATTGAG
>JAAPAO010000347.1:18107-37322 GCA_013115145.1 Perkinsus chesapeaki | reverse complement strand
TGGCGGAAGTAGGTGAAAGCAGTTCCATCTGCAAATCTGGTAGTCCGGTTTATTTTGCTGCTCTCTGCACAAGAATCACCGAGACAAGAGTAACAACCAGCAGCGAAGGTACGGCATTTCGATGCCCCAAATGCATCCTCGTACAGGGCATAAGTTTTGGACCCGCCGGTATCGGGGAGGACTCTCACTCGCTGACCATCAAATACCAACTCCACCAAAGAGCGGTTCTCAGCCAGTTTGTTTAGAAAGTCCACCGTCCCAGGCGGCAGAGGTGGTAAAGAAAGCCTCACGAGTAAGCAGCAGGCAAGCAGAATGTAGTACTGTGTGCGATATAACATAGAGGCAATTACTCCACGAGCTTTCATGTAACTATTATGAGCGTCTCGCCCTACACTGCTGTTGAGTGAGCAGTCGGTAACGGCAGTACATGTATGAACGTCACGCATTGCAAGCGACAGGGGAACTGTGTCCCTGCCAACGATCTGATAATTTTACCTCATCCCGATCGCTAGAAACGTGATCTACCCGGAGATAACAGTGCTGCTACTTGGCCCGTTTGATATCTTCGCTATCCCAGAACACCGTGCATATCGGAGCCAAGGTAGCAACTGATGATTTGTCGCAAATAGGTTCAGCAGCTTTATGTATTATACAGTATAATAGAGTGAAGGCAAGGAGTATAATTTACCCCTTCCCCTATCTCACTCTGGACAATGAACACCATTCATGTTTCTTGTACTTGCAAGACGAGACACAGATCTGCCGTGGAGTTGCTGCCTGCCCATGGAACAATGCCAGAGTAGTCCGAACTCCGGGCCCCGGACCGCCACTGAGCTTATTCCTAGATTTGTCAAACTTCGCAACGTTGGACTGCGATTGTTAAGGTGTTTGCCCACTCTTTCCTCTGGCCATTAGTCTGCCATCTCCGAGTAACACCCCGTTGGTTCAGTTAAAAAGAGCGGGTTTTCTGTGTCCGGCTAGGTCAGAAGTGGAGGAGGATGTTCGAGCGCCGTTCCGATGTATATATACAAGTTTCACTTGGTCGAGTACGTTCGTGAATGATTATGTGCAGACCAGTCTCAGCACAGGCGGCGTACAACTACTTTTAATTCCGCAGTGTCTAGTGCTGAACACTCCCCCCGCAATCGAGTTGTTTACTTGCAACTGTGATGAACTCAACACCTAGTAGCTAGCTGTCACTTGCCTATTTAAATACGCTAGGTCCAATGAAGGTAGCAGCACGGTATAAATAAACTAATTGCCGCTTGTTCCAACTGGTTTAAGTCGAGAAATCTCGATATACTATCAAACAAGACGCATATGTGTGATGGCGTGCTACAACAGCAGCAGCAGCACAAAACAATCAGGATGGCTCGACGCTAGACAGCATGAGCCGGACTTAACCTCGAACAGCAGGGTAAATATACAAGGGTCACAGCGGCCCGGTGGAATGGCTAATGATCATCTCAGAATAGATCAGTTAGCTCGCTGATAAAGCCTCGCTCTTAGCCGGCAGAGTCTCCTCCTTGTTCACTTGCACCCACTTCCTGCTGCGACCACTAGAGCCCTTTCCGCCATCCGATCCTTTTCGCGGCCGGCCTGAACGACCAGGTCCGCCTCGACTGTTTCCATTTGAGGCTCCGTTCGTCGACTCCGATGCACTACCAGCGCGGGCTCCCTGACTTCGTCCCTTGCCACCGGCGCCCTTACCCTTGCCTGAAATTCACAATCTGGAGCAATACTATGCAGCACAGCTCACCTTTGCCCTTTCCTCGGCGAATCCCTGAGGCATCGCCAAGCCGATTGAACTCATCACCGAGCTCGCGAGACTCCTTGGCCATATCCTCGAACACGTCATGATACTGGAGATGGCTATCCAATAGCAGCCTGGCATCGTCTAAGTCCTGCCTTCTCCCGCATATGACAAGACACGGCGAGTCGGAGGAGGACTCATCAAGCCTTGCGTAGTTCAAATGAGCGGAATCAGCGATTTCGTGCAAAGTAGTGAATCGTTTACCGATTACCCAACCAATGCAATCTGGTGGTATCGGATATCTGACAGAGGTCCTGCAACAAGCCGATTTCGAAGTAAGCCCACCTTTCCACAAGATACTCCAATTCGGCTCTTGCCTTGTTAACAGCCTCGACGGTCGGACCATATATTACAACCCTTCTTGAGTCTGGCTCTCTCGCTGTACCCTTATCGGCGACATTTACTTCCACGCCGTAGTCCTTAATGACTTGGTTTATATGGCTTCCACTCTTTCCAATCATCACCCCCACCAAGCTCGAGTCTATGTTGAAAGAAGTAGACTCCTGACTTTCTAATTTCTCCCGTCTCGATGAAAGTGCCTAAAGTGCCGCAATCCCCCCCCAGCCACCCAGGTCCCAGCCACATTACATTCAGCATGTTCTGGCGTTTCTCATGAAATCCTTGAATCTCCTTCTGATGCTTCACGTGAACTTCAAGCAGAAGTTTTGCACGATGAATATCCCTCTGGTTTCCAATGAGCGTTACTGTCGGTCCGGTCTTAGAATCCACTCGCGGAGTGATCTACAGCAAGCCTACAAAGCAACTTAGACCGTCTCGCCGAGTACCTTCAGTAGGCCCGATTTGATAGCCACTTGGTTGAGACACCCCTGTCCATCATCGCTCATGATCCACTCCCCCAGCAGCTTTGGGATCTTCACGGTCTCCGAGCGAAGATCATCCAGCCTAATCGAGCCTGATAGTAAGCTTGATAAGGATCGTAGCCGGTCATCCCCACCCATACTTTGGCTCCGGCCAGAGTCACTTCCATCAGCGGGAAACCCCACAGGGTGACGGATATTAGCCCTCTCAACTATGATAGGCTCGTGTAGGTCCGCATTTTTAACATAGAAGAACTCATCTGCTCGAATGCTGAGTACCTCACCAGTCCACCAACTGACTGGGGCATGTCCAGTAGCAGGAGACCGAACCTGATAAGATACACTCAAGTGAGGATATGAAATATCATTATTCTACTTCAACAGTGTCCCCGATGCCAGGTCTATAGTCATACGGTGAATTGAGAGCCTTGCTGGTGAGCGAAGGCGCCAAGCGAGCCTGAGGAGGGCTGTGCCATCGGCAAGACGATGTTCGATTTCTTACCTGGGACATGGGGACGGTTTTAGGCCCCCAAACGTCATCTTGAAACACGACTGAGATCTGAGAAGGAAGCCAATGCCCACAGGATCTACTCCATGATGTACCGTCTTGTTGGCCACATCAACATCAGCAAGATATCCCTCAAACCTGATCCACACATGTGAATCCATGCAGATACGTAGGCGATCCTACCATTTCTGTGGCGCGCTGTCATCTCTTATTTCAACTATAGGAGCATATCTTAGCATAGTGTTATCCCTTTCTATACCGGATAGTGTCGATGGCGTGCTGCACTCGGCCATGATGTCTTTTGACAAATCACTAGTGCCAGTGTAAAAAACTCTACAAGTCGCGGTTAAGCCTGCGATATCTATTCCTCCCTATGCCACGATCCTACTTTATGCTGCGCCATGCCACACAAGCTAGGCAGCAACGCCGCGCTCGCGGTCGTTCAAAATTAGAATTTGCTGACTCTTGCGCTCTTGAGCAACCTTGACGTTTCTTAACGCGTCTCTTGTCAGATGCGATTTCGAACAAAAAGTCGATGCAAAACTTCTCGGGAAAACTCGATAGAAGATATTTCGACTGATAGATACTGACTCTACTGGTGAGCTCTGTTGTGAGCTTGAACTATGTTATGGAGAGCTCGGAGATCTCCAGTACTAAACATAGCTCGGAGCTCTGAGCTCCCACCTGGAAACCTCATCTTCTAGCATCTGGTATCAAATATCATATTATAGTATTTATAATATTTGATTTTACTTACAATTAACACCCTATAACCACACATTCAAGGCAGTTAATAGCGGTAGCAGCGCATCTAGTCATCCCTTGAGATATATCAAGCTAGGGCCTACTAGACTCAGTCTAGCCTTTGAGGCTCAACGACTAAACTGACTCAAAGTTTGAGTACACTTGGTAGGCGTTGTATCCCGGCAGCCGGGACCTGCCTCGACAGAACCGGCTTCCGACTCGAAAGTTTCGAATTAATTCCAGTCGAGCAAGATCGAACAGTGAGCTGCGAACGGATTGTCGGAAGAACTGATTACGATCGGACTGAAACGGCTTGAGCGAAGCCGCCTTGTTGCGAATAGCGGACAGTGCGACCTAATGGTGACTGTTTTGGCCGAGGTCTAGCACATGTGATGCACTACAAGCATATTGTCTCATGTGCCATATGAGACAATATAATACAGTACTTAGTCCTCATCCAGAGTAACTACGTCCGCAGTTCTCCTGTGCCACGACATATTCCTGCATACTATCGTCTGCGTGACACTTCTTTAACTTGGCGAAAGTTTCAACCCACAGCTTCTGTTGGTGGTACCAACCGCCACCTGATCGAATTGTACGTTGTCTGCTGGCGGTATGTGATGTATTTCTCAAACCTGGCCTGCTATGGGCAACACCCGGGTAACGCGTCGTGGGGACGGTAGTTCATGTTTGAACGCAAGTCAGTCGCCAATTATGACTCAGGAACGCCCTAAACCCCTCCCCAATTGAAGAGGGTATGATGATGGGGGCACCCATTGGGGGCTGCTGTAGGTACACACTGTATTCTGTCTATCTGTTGTGACTCACTTTTGCGTTTGGGTGGCGATACAGTTCCTCGCAAAAAGGTCTGCAGGTTACTATATGGTGCCATCAGATAGTAAACTTTGCATCCGACTGATGGTCGCACATTCGAGCCAGAATACAACTCTATAAAGCGTTCAGGGCACAAGTTACCGGAGTCGTTCTTAACATCACATGTAAACCATAATGCAGCATCGGCCAATATGCTCATATCCGAACTTGACCAGCTCAACTGTTTCAGGCCGGCACGAACGTTGATTGCCACAACACTCTTCTTAGGATGCGATATGTTCAACCGCGCGATAGGCTTCTTAACAAGATTCGCAAAAAATGTGTGGTGATAATAAAAAACCCTATGCAGCACAGGTAAACATCCGCAATTTGAATTAATCCCGCCTCTAATATGGCGGTGGCTACATGGGTAACCCATGTGGGTTGCAATGGTGCGACTCACGGTTTTGTAGTCTGAGTCTAGTCTATGATGTTTGAGTCTCTGATGCCTCCCTAATATCATTTCAGCAATGATTCGTCTCTCTGGTTCTCAATACCAGCTAACACCACAAGTTGAAAACCTTCATAACTTATGAATCATAAGTGAGTGGCTGGAGAAACCCAATAACACTCCATAGCCGAGCGGCACTGGAATTACTTGGAGCTTCAACAGCAGGATTCCTGCAGTAGCAGTACAGCAGCGCAACAGCTACACAGTGCTAGTAAGTTATTCCTAACAGGCTGTTAGGAATAACCATGCGCGATAAGTTATCGCGTTATCTCGTTGAGGCTATGGAATTCATGAATATCAGCCGCCGGGAGAGCCGAGAGAACAAATCGCATAGTCACGGAGAAAGTCAGAAATCTTGCGGCGGGGTTTTCTATTAGTGGCTCTGTCGCCACTGTGGCAATTGGAGTAATTAAGGCACTAAGAACCTCTTTGTTCAGGAGCCAAAGGCGGCCTTTGATATTATCTCAAAACAAGCGAAACAGTGCGTGAAAGGTTTCTCCAACAAATAGAATTATAGATCGAATTTCCACTCCGTGTGATAGCAACGTCAACGACACTCCCCTGGGGAATTTGGCGTTTAGGAGCATGGTATGCGCAGCATGCACGACTCATTGCAAATGTTAAATGTTAAAGACCGCAACTCGTAGTTCTATCCTCGTTTGATAAACATGCGGCGCAGGCGACCAACGTCCACCACGGAGACAACAGCTGTAAGCAGGACGCCTGCACTGGTGTTGGTAGAAGCTTGACAACATCCACATGGTCGGGCGAGCCTGAATACGCCCAAGTCGCCAGGAACTTCACCAGGAAGGCACGTATTTTAATGTAGACCAGATTATTTGGCGTGTTGTGAGTTTATAGATCCATCAGGGCGACTTGTCAAGTAACACTTGGCGAACACTGTCTTATAGTGTTGGCAGATACACGTGAGCATGCTAGGTTTAAACAATGAATTGGGAAACAAAACGGCAGGATCGAGAGTTGGAAGATCAATGGACAAGTGCACAACAGTGTTGCGACAACACCTCAGCTGCAGAAATGGTATAGCCAGGATTAACTTCTTGCATAAGAAAACTATGGAGCATACGATTCAGAGATAATTCGACGTGATACCAGGAGGCAGACTATCGTCACCATTAGATATTCTGAAGGAGAGTTTCTATTGTTATTTGTCTTTGACAGACATACGGAACACTCACTCGTCTTCCTGCTTCATCTTCTTGCTCTGCGGTTCTGCCGCGAGAGATGGATCTCCGATGCCGCGCTTTTCCGTCGCTGAAAGTGTATCATAAAAAAGCCTATGTAACTCCGCAGCTTACAGGTCACGTTATCAGCGCCTGGATCAGTGGCACTTCCATCACTGTATCCAGCCGTCATAGGAGATGGAGGTGAGGGAGGAATCGGCTGCATGAGATCGTCTACCTACCACCACACAGCTCTCCGTATTCAGTAAACCTCGGTAGACTCATACACTAGATGAACTAACGGCAGCATTCTTTGTGATCAAGGACAGTTCGTCCGCTGCATCTTGTATGGCTTTCAGGGCTGCGTAGTTAACCTTCAACTTGCCCTATAGGGAGGAAAAATCGGATGAAGATTCAGGAGGAGGAAAAAGCATTCCTGCAATGCTGTCTGACTCCCTACTCTTAATTCCTGGACCATTGTACGCAGCTTTCTCGAATACTCAATTAGACTTTGATTCGCCTCTTTACACCGGTCTCTCTCTTGGACAGCTTCTTGCCGCAATCGGTCGGATCTGATCGCTTCTTCCCGAGACTCTTGTGCTCTCATTCGAAGACTTTTCATTTCCTGAGCATCTCCTGTCGCGTATCCCCCAGCCCAAGGACCTCAGGGCATCCCACCTCGTGTAACTCAGCAGCGCGTCTCTCTGCTGCCCGACGTGCCGACTCCTCAAATTTGGCCTCCTGGGCAAGTTGCCCTTGCCTTATGGTCGTGTCCCGGACTTGTGCCCGGAGCCTGATGATGCCAGAATTATGCCACTTGAACAGCGAGCCTCGATCCCTACCGAATAGC
Source organism: Perkinsus chesapeaki (assembly GCA_013115145.1). Taxonomy (NCBI): domain Eukaryota; phylum Perkinsozoa; order Perkinsida; family Perkinsidae; genus Perkinsus; species Perkinsus chesapeaki. The sequence continues at coordinate 30,081 of JAAPAO010000347.1, read as the reverse complement.
CTCCTCCCTATACCTCTTCCTCGATTTCCGGAGCTCTTCTAATTCAGTCTGTCTAGTAAAGTCTGTCCCCGATGCGGTAGAGTTAGCATCTCCACTGCCTGGCGTCGGTGCTTCGTAGCTCACCTGATGAAGCACTTCACACTCACCACTTGACCAACTCCATCTTGTGGGGCCGCTCACGTTATAGGCCTGCTCAGCCTTGATCCCGCTACCGACCAAGGGAGTTCCTACATGAGCCACACTTGTCGAATCTGACTCCGTTCCACAGGTAACGCATTCGGCCTCAATAATAAAATCGTCATCAGCACTCGTATGGTACCCAACCGCCCCACAGGACTTGCATGGCTTCCCCTCACTCATAAATTTGCTACATCGACGGCACTTTAATCGACGCATGCGGCGGGGTGGCATGTGTCAGATCATGCCAAAGATACCCGGCAGAATCCTTGCAAAACCGGCTTTCGCGCCACTTGCTCCGGTGACCATGACCGTCCAGTATCGGCACTGTACACACAAAACCATATGGCTTAGGGGGAAACACCATTTCTATCGGAACACAGTATTCTTTGGGCAGTCGCCTTCAACGCTTCATCTGATTCATCCAAGTCGACCAACCACAGGCCATCTTTCTTAATGAGATCATCAAATGAGCGCCCCTCCTCCTTCTCTTCGAGTACCCAACTGGAGGTGCTAAGGCCGTGGTAAACCTGAGAGTCGCAGAGAGATGCCAATGCCGTATACCAGTACATGCTCAGAGATGATTCGAACATGCTAGAAAGGCAACAGCGGGACCCGAAGCGGACGACATATTGACAGGCCCGTCTCAATCCCAGCACGCCTGGCTTGAGCACGAAATGTACTCTGGGGCTCCCACATGCCGGGAACTTCGTAGCGGTGACCAGACTCTCATCCATGGCCGTAGGAATGCCGAAGCTAATATAGTCATCGCACCACACAGTTGTAGGCTCTTCAATATATTCTATCTTAGCCTTCACTACATCGCTTAAAGACTTAGTGAATAACTCGTACTGGTCCGGCGTCCACGATTGATTGGCGTCTAAGCGGAGACAGCCACTCTCAGAGACACCCTCGGCTGCCGAGCTCACGGTCTTCGCATCAGCAATGGGGTCATCACCGACCTTCAGTTTAACGCAGCCGCGCAACAGTGCCGCTCCCGTCCTCTCTTCACGAGTGAACATCTGATTGATCTTGACGGTTCTTGCCAGATTACCCAAATCCTCGGCCACGCCTCCGCCATACCACCAGAGGACCTCCGAGGGCCTCTTACCAGTGAAGTCAGAAATACAACCTAACAGGGCCATTTCGAGGGCCCCTTGGACACTTATATTTCCACGGCAAGCTGCTCTGCACGCCTCAGAAATGCCGTCACTCGCAAAGTCGATGAAACGTGGTAGAGTAGGAGTCGTCACGATTGGCTCGAAACAAGGCTTGGGATGGAATAGCGGTAGCGGGCATGATTCACCAACGCCGCTACAGGGACAGCTTGCCGAACCGTCTGCTGGGTGGAACCTACGGAGGGATCATTACAGCGTCCATATTGCAATAGATGAGGAACGAACCATTGGACTGCTATTTGATGATAATCTCTATAGGGAACAGATTGACAACAAGGGATCCAATCAACTGAGCCTCATCGAAGATTCTTGCCATTCCAGTAATAGGGCATCGTACGAACAGATGACACCCCAGTAAGCTACTTAAGTACTTATAGACTTACCGACAATTAATGATCATATAAGTTCCTTCTCGCTCGGTTATCTCCACTTTAGAGTTCCCTCGGCACAGCGGTAATGGTCTCCTTAGAGGGAGACAGAATGGTCTCATCTGTATTGAGAGCACCTCCAGTTGACCTCGGTGAATCGATGACATGAATTAAACTAGAGAACCGCTGAGAGCTTCAGCATTGCGACATTCAGCATGCAAAGCCGGTAGCCTGCAAATGTTGCGCATCATCTGCTGCAGGACAAAGCCTGACAGTGCTCCCACAGGGTCACTTGCCAAACTCTTGAGACCCAGCTTTTTTGGTTAACTATTATAATTCCAAGGCCAATGCAGCTCTCCCCGGTGGGACAGACCTCCTGGTTGGTTGATGCTTTATCGTTCCACTATTGAGTGCAAGACTGTGTAGCATAAGCGCATCTAAATCGATCAACCGTTTCATGCCTTGACACAAAGATACCGATGCGCGCCGATCGGTGAAGTAGTAATAATACACAGAAACCAAAAAGCAGATGTTAACAGAAACGTTGATGTCATGGAAGCCATACAGAGCCCCTCAGGAACCTCTCCTCGTCAGCTTGGATCTCGCCCTAACAGCACCGTCACAATCGTTACTACCCCTACTGACCTAGTCTCCTTCTTCAGCCTATCCAGATCTGATATGGGCAAGTCATCTCTATGTTGATGCTGTACTGGTAACTTGTACAGCACCTGGACCCCCATTGCATGGGCCGTTCCTACACCCATTGAGTATCTAACCATTCTGACACCACTAGCTACCTATAACACTGATAACTATGGACCGCAGAGGCTTCCCAACGTTCGTTGGATCCATGCTCTTCGCCTGACAATAACCTTTCCAAAGTAGCCGACAGTGGCTCACCCTCGCTATATGGTAGACTTCCTTCAGCGTTATTGTTCCGACAATGTTCCTATGACCTTTTCCGCCACAAAGAGGGAGCCTTGCTATTCGCCTAAGAGTCGGATAGCGGCCTTAGTGGCGACAGTTGGCTACCTTATGAACCAGTTTGCCGGGGGTGTCCTCAGCCAAAAGCCGTACCTGATAGACCTCCGATAGGAATGCGATGAAGATTCCCGATCCTTTGCAAAAACGCTCAAGTCCTTGAGACGTTAAAAGGACTATACCACCGCGTATACATTCTCTGATAATTCGGCTGTCATGGCAGACGGTGGGGTTGATGCGAAACTGCTCTCCCCGGCAGTTCCATAATAGCTATGCATCACCATTCCACGCAGCCCGGTACAGTTCTATGCGAATCTACTTCCAAAGAATTCGTAGTCCCCACGTGACCGGGGCTGGCACGAAAAGTGTGGAAATGGGTCAATAACAACGACGATCTGCTGCTTATCGCAATGACTCACGTTTTGTCTGTTTTAGGCACCAAAGTGACCTGTACAGGCACCTTCGCCCTAACCGTCGCTATCCTAGCATTCAGCTCCTTATTAAATTGCTGAGAAGCATGCCTGCCAAGCTCAGCGGCGGCGGCGGCCAAGAGACCGTACTACCATCATATTGATGCCCAAAGGGCCCAGTGTCTGGCCAACCGAAGGGGAGGGCTTGCTTTGTCCAGCCAGCACCCACATTCTAAACCGACCTATCACGGACATTTCAAAAACTAGACGGCGAATTAACAATATGGACTTAACGGAACAGTGGGAATATGGAAGCTGGTAGAATACGTATAGGCAACAGGCTAGTGCTTTTTGTGGCGCGGTGACGCTACAACCGTCGGAGAGGCGTTCCAGCCAGGTATGTCCAAGTGCCTGAGAATGCCCCTCTATACCACAGCAATAGCTCATACCGACCTTTTCCCAAAGAAACCATCATAGGCTCCTGCCGCCGCGGCGGACTCCTCAGGTAGGCTCGATCTCGATACAGAGTCCAGGCCCTTGAGCAGCGCTGTTGCCTTAGTCCCGGCCAACGAATCCTACACAGGCGATTGCCGATATATATAGCTGCTCAACCTCAGTACCTTTTCCAGGCTTTTTATCCTCATCGCCATAACGGTGAATGCATCCAGTAAGGCCTTACGTCCCTCATCTGAGCTGCTGCTACCCATGCACATATCGAGGAACTTGGCATCCAATAGACATTGGGCGAAGAGAACCTGAACGATGACGACGACGACAGCCCTACTCGATGGTTACCGAGTTAATTGCCTATATAAGTGATGCTACAGGTAGAAGGGAAAGTACTGTGGAGAACACCCGTATGTTTGGTTAAGCCTTGCTGGACATAAACGTTCCGAGATTGAGTTTAAAAAGAGAAATGAGATAAACTGCTGGCCCCTTGCCCGAATACTACCACATTAGTCAAGCTGGGTACATCAGGAACGATTTGCCGTATGTCCGCCTGATGACAAATGGAAAGTGAATATGAATCGATGGCATACCTCCGGCAAGACAGCATAAGAATCGAAGAGCTGCTTCAATAGAGCAATACACTGCTTGATGCTGCTCATCGACAGCTCACTGCGCATGGCTGAGACTAGCATTGGTGGGGTAAACCTGGACAATACAGATCCGATACGGCGAGGCTCTACCGATTAGGGCTGCTAGAGAGTTGGGCTACGGTGAATGGGACTACAAGATAGTTCCGCAGAAAGGGACAAAGGACCTATTGGAAGACTTGTGTTCTAAAGGACTTTCAGCGGCGATGTTGAATTCGACGTAATAGCGTGCGTGATCGGTCTCTATAGTGAAGTTCTCTCAACTATTCAGTTCTCAGATGTAGCCACACCCACTGCTTGCCCCCACATCCGCGAGAGACCGTTGGTCGGTATGGCATCGATCGAATCTCAGCCACTCATCGCATTAAGCATCACTACAAGCCAGGGCTATAGGTTTTCCGGACCCTTTAATGAGTGTGAGCCATGCTTTCTGGTTGAGCATCTGGTGATAGCAAAAAAATTATTGTATTCGACATGACTCATGATCAGTGGCTGCCTCCCCCTCGTCAATGCCCAGTATTCCCATCATCAGTGGCCGCGACAACTGCCTTCTCTACAACTGTACAGAAGAGTTCAAATTGACACAAACCTGGCAAAGTTCTTCGCCTATATATGAAGCTAACAATATGCGACACCACGAAAGGTACGGGAGAACGAATCTTAGCTCCGAGCGCGAGTTTTCCCCAGCCTAGCCCTTCCCCGCTATTACCGGTCAATAGCGTTCATTGTCGGCGACGCCATAGTGTTCGGAGCTTCATTGAGCATCTGCATTGCCTGGACCTCTGATAGGCAAGGATCCGATAGAATATCTAAACCAAGGTTGAGATCCTTGGTTTTCATCCAAGCTGCAAGATTCTCTTCCAACAGCGTAGGCTTCTTGGATGCCGCACTGCCTATTTTTGAAGCCAACAGTGGGGTGGCCATTTTACACAGTACTGACGAAGGCCACTGAACACACAATTGAAGAACTGCTTATTGGGGACCTCCAACGATGAAGATTTACAGTGGAGAGTCCTACTATTTGTGTGGCGCTTGAGTTCAGCGTTTTCCCGTTCCAGGCGGCCAGCCTGTCCCGGTTGGATTGCTGCCACTGGCCGTAATTCAGCCTTACAAATTTGGTAACAGAAGCACGCAGTGACCTACGAGAGGAAGAAAGAACTGCGTTGAGGAAACGTAAGATTGGCGAGATATAGCAAGACACAATAACTCCATTGTTGTGACAAAATGTCTGGTGCCTGGTGGGTCCGTGTGAGAAACAAGCGGTATCCTTTGATGGAAGTGGTAGTCCCATTGACTGCAGTGGGATTGCCGTTAAATGGGAATTGGTGATGAGTGCTGATAATATTGGCAAGGGTCGTAGTCAAGCCAGATAAGCATAGAATGGTATCTTTACGGCTAGCTCACGACACACTAGCGCTAGAACGAACATACAGTAAAATACCATAACTTTCGGTACAGCATTTCGTTCACAACGTGTCTACCAAGAGGTCGAATTTTACCAGCTAGAAAGTTGCCTTTTCGTTCAAATAGTTGCTTTTTTATTTAAGATGGTAGAGCAAACCTTTAGACGTGGTGAAGTGAGGCAGCAGCAGTTCAGGACCTCCAAACGAGGCAAGAAGGCGGCCGCCACTGAGTTCACCGTCTACGCTCCAGCTTTTGCGGCAGCCCAGAAGGATCTTTATAACAAAGGTGGGATCTGCTTGTTTCGATAGTATTTTACAACTTGTCCAGATACCAATCCGAAGGGGTACATACCGATGTGCATGGCCGAGAACAGAACTGTTGGTGCCGAGGTTGAGGCTGAATTTAAAAAGGTAAAGTCTGATCAGCTGTATTTGTTAAAAGCTGTTGTCTGGTGTTAGGTCCTCAATGAGATCGCTAATGATCCCAACTTCCCAAGACATGAGTTATGTGACTACGGTGACTTCTCCGGTATGGCTGATTTCAAGGAGGCTGTTGCCCAGGCTGTGTCTACCCATCTTGCTCCTCCTGATGTTGCCGTTGAGGCTCTAAAGGGTAGACCGGAGACCGCTAATCAGTACATTCTCAGTGAAGAGAAGCTCAGTCCCGAAGACGTTCTATGTGTTACTAATGGGTAAGCTGTTGCTTATTGCATTATTGTCGTTGTATTATTCCTGCCGTTTGCTCCTTGGAGTGTACACTATTAATAAGTACTGGTATATACTGTTTATATCAGTTATTTGATATATGATGCCCAGTTCACTAATTATATTTCGCTGGGCTTCTAGTTATTTATATTATATATAAGGTTTATGTTGGATGTTATTCTATATAGTTTTGCCTTGTTGCTCTACTCTATCTTCCCTTTGCGTTGTGCCTCCGTGCTCGCTCATTATGTTCTCCTCTAACCTTGTTCAATTGTCTCATCCTATTCTTGTCATTATTCAGATGTGGTTCAGCTATGAACATGTTATCGTTCTGTCTGGCCGATGGTGATGGGAAGGACTGTTTCATCACAACCTCGCCTGCCTATCCTGTTTTTGCCACTGACTGTGCCCTAGAGGGAAATGTTACTGTTAAGTACGCCGCCAAGACCACCGCTGATGATGGCTTCAGAATTAATGTGTAAGTTACCAAGTCATCTCCTTACCTTCACCTGCAAATCTTGCTTTCCAGATCTGCCCTCGAAGCCGCATACAAGCAATGCATCGGTGAAGGCTATCGTCCACGTGCTCTTATCACTACTGATCCAGGCAACCCGATGGGAAGTGTTGCCGATGTTGATGAGCTCCGTGCTATCCGTAACTGGTGCGGCAGGAAGGGTATGTGGTGGATATCCGATGAGATCTATGGTTGCAGCGTGCAGACTGATTGTGACCGTCCACATATCTCAGCTTTGAGCTTGCCTCTTCTTGAAGGGGACATCGACCCTCCTACTTTAGTCCTTTGGGGGTTCAGCAAAGATATGGCTCTATCTGGTATGCGTGTTGGTCTTATTATGGACGTCCCTCGGCAAATGGACTGGAAGCTTATTGAGACGGTCAGGAGCGCTGCTTCTAAGCAATACAGTATCTTTTCCCAAGTCAGCCCCATTGCGCAGGTCGTCTGCGCTAAGATGCTCTCCGATGAGAAGTGGCTCTCTGGTTTCTTGCAAACCTCTAGTGAGCGTTTGACAGCCTGCAAGCGTGTTCTGTGTGATGGATTGGCTAAGCTCAATATCCCCTATTTCGAGCCGCATGCTGGCCTCTTCCTCTGGGCCGACTTCACTGAGTTCCTCGAGCCTGGTGATGATGACGGTCTTCGCCTTTTCGACTCGCTCAAGTCTGATCCCTATCGCATGGTCGTCTCCCCTGGCAGTTGTTTCTTCGCCGACAAGCCCGGTATGGTGAGATTCTGCTACGCTTGGATGTCCGAGGGTGAGGAAGCTTGTAGAGAAGTTGTGAGGAGGATCGGACAGTTCGCTGCTGATCACCGTCAGTAGGCGTAATACTACTACTGCTGTTTTACATGGTGTTTTTATTACAAGTGGCTGTTGCCCGTCATAATGTTGTTTGTGTCCTCAACTCCTTTGTTCTTTATCAGGCCATAAATGGCCCTCGTATGCTTTTAACAGACTAGTTTTTATGCGTGTTAAGAATATCCAAATAATGTTGATAAGATGTCCTGTTTCAAACTGAAAGCGTCTTCGGCAGTATTGAGTTCGTTATAGCAACCAACAGCGTCTTTCCAGGGAGCGTATGTGTGCATGCGTGCACGTTCAGTTGCATTCAGCGTGGAGTAGCGCTTGAAACAGTGACCATCGCTGGTATGCTGCCTCCAGTTTCAGCAACTTTATTAGGAGCTATGGGTAACGACGCTGATGAGAAGAGAACGTTGACTAGGAAGCCAACGCAGGCCTTCTGTTGTGTCGGGGTATCCAATCGGTGCTCTTGTGCGTCCTGCACAGATCTAACGGTTTACTTTCCTGCCTTCAACAAGGCCAAGGAGGATCTATTTGATAAGGGTGAGGAGAGGCTGTATAGTGGCTGCTGCTATTACTGTTGCTAAGATACCAACCCAAATGGATACATTCCGATGTGCGTCGCCGAGAACAGGGTCATGCGGGATGAGCTGGAGGCTAAGTTCAGAGAAGTACGGTACGCTTGCAAGCGTGCTATTAACGACTTTGTGTATCAGGTTTTTAGAGATCTTAGTGAGATGGATAAGTTCCCACGTACAGATCTGTTCGACTACGGCTCATGGACTGGCACACACGAAATGAAGGAAGCTGTGGTGAAAGTAAGACAGTGCGAAGGATTCTTTGACACCATGACGTTCTTTCGAACCCTTCCTTCGATTAAAGCTTCGCGCACTTGAGCGAATGTTATAACCTGATCCCCCGACATTCGAGATTGTTGTCCAAGTGTCTTTGGTTTTTGGTAAGGGTAGTGCTGCGGTTTCCACATTCGGTCCTAGCATCCGTTGACATTGCAAATATAGTTCCTAGTTGACATACACCAGAGAAGAGTTGGAAAGAGAATTATTGCTAGTGGATTAGATGACGTCTAGGGAGTTCCTTCTGAGCTCTACATTTCATGTTCATTTACGATTGACACTTATCCGATAACTGCTTCCCACGGCCGACTGCTTCTCAGGCCGTTACCGGCTACTTGGCGCCACCGACAGCAATTGCCGATATAGTGGGATGCCACAAGGGCGTAGACATACCACTCATCGCTGAGGACGTGCTGTGTGTTACTAACGGGTATATATCCGAGTATAGGAATGCCTTCATTCCTTATACTCGTTCAGTTGCGGTCCTGCCATCAACTTGCTAGCATTTGGTCTGGCCGATCGTAGTGGTAAGGAGTGCTTCCTTAGCACTACTCCAGGGTACCCAGTCTTCGCCACGGACTGTGGCCTTCAAGCGGGGGTAAGCGGAGGGGGAAAGATCTCCACAGATGAATTGAACAAGTCTTTTGAGGAGGTTGTATAAGGCATCATCTTCACCGTCGGCTTTTAGCCCATCGTACTTATAGGGCTCTGCTAATGTATCCGACGGCAGCGGGGGTGAAAATAAACGCTTTAACTATTATTACGGTACTCTTGTACACCATGTCATGTGTCTCGGAAGTTCCTTATCGGCCTTGTCGGTCATCTTCTTTCCCCATCGCTCTATCGTTCCCCCGCAGTTGGTGCTGGGCTCGAATAGTATTCGCCTTCCCGGTTCAGGTGCCAGTAGTTTCAACAGTTAAGACCAGCATCGATACTGGTTTTGCTATTAGCATGTAAGCCCACTGTTCCCCTTTGTAGCCCATGCTGTTTCCAGCTCGGCTCTTGAGAAGGCCTATGGCGACTGTGTCGCTGATGGATACCACCCACGCGCTCTTATTACAGTGAACCCTGGTAATCCCACTGGAAGTGTGGCCACCGGTGAGGAACTACGAGCGGTGAGGACATGGTGCGCAGATAAGGATATGTGGTGGATGTAAGTAGGCGGCGTGGTGGGGGACATATAGCTTCCATTGGGTCTAGTATTAATAGTTGGTTATTAGTATTATTGCATATTATACTATTAATTATATAATCTAAGAAAACGTTATGTGGAGGGGCGCCAGGAGGAGCCATAATGGAGAGCTCACCCCTCAGTGGTGATACATCGTTATGATGTATCAGCCTGACACCGACTGTCATTTTTACTTCTTCTGTATCATCACCTTAGCATCTTTGTCACTTTGCCATTACAGCACTTTTTGCGCCGAGAATTGAGAACACGTGGATTTGGCTGTGCTCGGAGTGCCTCCTGGTTTGAGTGCTTCTGCTGCTGCTGTCAATTCATCATCATGTCAGTTCCGACGAGATCTACGCTTGTGGAACCCACAATGACAGTCCAAGGCCTCATGTATCAGCTTTGAACTTGGTGAGTATAATAAGCCATACCGTATCTTCCGCCAATCCTCTATCATTGTGTAGCCACTCCTTGAAGGGGACCGTGATCCCGCTACTATTGTCCTATGGGGATTCAGCAAGGATCTGGGTAAGTCCATACAGTAGCTTACCGCTCTTAGTCCATTCGATCGGTTAACAAACTGTTGTGTCGCCATCATTACTTACTATCGAAAAATACTATGTGTTCGATAATCCCGGTATTACCACTTTGTGACTAATCAGAGACTTGCAACTTCGGCGACACGGAGTTCTGCGCGTGAACTAACATTTCTTGTATACCGTCATGATCAATAACGAACCGTTACAGAGCCAGAGCTGCCTAGGTTTGTAACGCTTCTCCACGGCTGCCGATAGATAACGCGACTCAGTACTAGTCATTCTAGCCCTTCGCGCTGGACACCGTTATCAATAGCTCCTCAGGTCTATCCGGTATGCGCCTTGGCTTTGGCTTGACATTGCCCCGCCAGCGTGGCTCTGATTGCGTTGCCACGCTCGAGCACGCTTCAGACAAACTGTACGGTATGTTCTGTGCAGTAAGCCCCGTAGCCCAGGTGAGCCTCGCAGCGAGCTTATCATGAGCCGCTGATCTTCCCCTATCTCAGTTGTTCTGTGCTCGTCTGCTTGGTGACACGGAGTGGCTTGGTACCTTCTTTGATAGATATAGGGAGCGCCTGACGGCGTGTAAAATCATCTTGTGCGAGGGTTTAACCAAGCTTGGCATCCCCTACTTCAAGCCCTATGGTGCTATCTTCCTCTGGGCTGACCTTAGCGAGTTCACAGGGACCTCCTCTAGGGCGGATTTCGATCTGTTCGACACCTTGCAATCAGATCCGTATCGTTTAGTGGTCACCCCCGGTAGCTGTTTCTTCTCGGACAAGCCGGGCATGGTGCGACTGTGTTATGCTTGGATGTCGGAAGGTGAAGAGGCTTGCAAGGAAGTCATAAGAAGACTCTCCACTTTTGTTGCTGATCATCGTAGATAATTTATATCCCCTCATTTTTCACCATGTATCTGTCAAGTGAAGGTACTCGAGTATATGATCTTAGTGGTGCGTTCAGCGCCTTCGTGTCGTTTGACCGATTTATTACCTCTCTCACTGACGTCAATTTTTTATCATCTGAGAGTCCCTTGGAAGCTGTTACCTAAGAGCCGCTGTTTGCCCTGTCGTGTTCAGTGACAAACTCACCTGTATTATTAAAAGTTGCCTCTCGATTCTGTCTGTGTTGCTCGATGACCGGCAGCCAAGCAAGTGCTGCGGAGTCGGAGGGGGATGTTGGGGTGTCAAGAAGATGCAACCAAGCGGGAGGCGATCCTGTGACGAATTATATCCATTTATTTATAGAGTCTAAGAAGGATCTCTATGGCAAAGGTAACGACCACGCTGCTGCTGCTGTTGATGATGTTGTTGTGGTGGTGGTGCATATGACTATATATGAGTATTGAAAATATTGAGCAAGAATATATATGATACAATTATATAGAGATAATACTACTAGGGTTTTTTTGGTTACTAGATACAAATCCAGACGGTTACCTGAGTATGTGTGTGGCAGAGAATAGGTCGATGGAGGAAATGATGGAGGCTAAAATGAGAGATGTGAGCAATAGTAGATAAAGGTGTTTAACAGCATATCTTGTCATTAACTATTATAAGTAGAAGTGTTTGATAGCATATGTTACTAACTATTATAAGTAGAAGTGTTTGATAGCATATGTTGTCATTAACTATTATAAGTAGAAGTGTTTGATAGCATATGTTACTAACTATTATAAGTAGAAGTGTTTGATAGCATATGTTGTCATTAACTATTATAAGTAGAAGTGTTTGATAGCATATGTTACTAACTATTATAAGTAGAAGTGTTTGATAGGA
>JAAPAO010000347.1:0-18012 GCA_013115145.1 Perkinsus chesapeaki | reverse complement strand
ATAACTATTATAAGTAGAAGTGTTTGATAGCATATGTTACTAACTATTATAAGTAGAAGTGTTTGATAGCATATGTTGTCATTAACTATCTCCGCCGGTATTACCTGTGATGATGGTAGTTCAGGAAGGTATCACACTAAAGCTGATGAGAATAGTTTCATCGATATCTTCTTAACTCTATTTGATACTTGGCTCTTTCAGCTTCGCAGAGCGCAAGTCGACCGTTGCATTTTTATGGGTAGCGCAATTTGTCGTGCAGGTCCTACAGGAGATGGCATCGTGCAGTACCTTCCCAAAGGAAGAGCTATTTTTGTATGGTGACTTTACTGGCTTGAGCGACCTTAAAAAGGCAGTTTCAACAGTAGGTAGAATGCACTAATGAAGATGGCCGCGTGGCCTAGCACTTGAGCCCTAAGATGCCCCAGCAAAAGGCAGATATTACACTCTGCAATGATGAAGGGTTTGGAAATTAACATAAATTAGAATCTTCTTCGTTACAGTTCCCTCAGAAGTCAACTTGCAACTAACTCAAAGCTCACAGCTCATCTCTATCCACTTATACTTATCGTCATGATCGCTATCGATAAATCAGCTATCGCCCCCACATTACACATTTGTCTTCACTCGAACTTTAAAGACCTGCCCACCACGGTTGACATTTAGTGCTCTAAATTGTGATCCTGTATGTTCTTACCACTGCTCCGGTTTGCGCAGGCCGTCAACGAGTTCCTGGCCCCCCAAGAAGACGCATCGTCACAGGTTACCGCCGAGGATGTCATCAGCGTGGCCAACGGGTGAGTGCCTTTATCGCATTAACTGAGACACCAACCGTCATTGGCAGATGCGGACCTGCTTTGAACATGCTTTCCTTTGCCCTCGGAGATCCTGGCCATAAGGATTGTTTCATCACCACCAAGCCACTCTACCCAGTGTTCCTCTTCGATTGCGGGAAGGAGGCTGAGGTGATCATCATTCGTCATGTCGCCTCTCTTGCGGCCTGATAGGTCCGTGTCTTGCCATCTGTGGCTACCTCTATGGAGAATGGCTTCGAGATAACAAGGTGAGGTACGCAGTGGTCACAAGGTCCACTATTGTTAAGGAATTTCTCGTGTACAATAAGTTCTTCACCACTGCATTGCAGAACTGCAACGTTGTTTTTTGGCCTATCAAAGCCGAGCAGACTGTAAGTTGCAATGAACGCTAATAGAGCTCATGACTGGTTGCCATTACGCCATGCACCAAGGACAAGCCGCATGAAATATTCACATTGTATTAATGCTATTCCATCATTCACACATTTACTCATTCTTCACACCATACCATTCAACTTCGTGTACAGTAGTGTAAGCAAAGTGCAGAATACCGCCACATTAGTCAGCTACTTCCTCAGAGAGGCTCTCGACAACGGCTACAAGGCGTGTGTCGATGAGGGGCTCAACCCTAAGGCCCTGCTGACGGTGAATCCGGGTAACCCGAGTGGTCGAGTTGCGGACCTGGAAGAGCTGAGGCTGGTTCGGAATTGGTGTGGGGAGAAAGGTCTTTGGTGGATGTAAGCATTCTTCTCCTTTGTCTGCTATTTGAGCTTCTTATCGTTATTAGATCCGATGAGATCTATGGTTGTGCCGTTCACGGTGACAGTCCAAGACGACATATATCCGCGCTCAACATGGTGAGTATTCCGAAAACATAAACACTCTTTATTTCCTATCAACACTCTATTTCCTATCAACACTCTATTTCCTATCAACACTCTATTTCCTACCAACACTCTATTTCCTACCAACACTCTATTTCCTACCAACACTCTATTTCCTATCAACACTCTTTATTTCCTATTAACCCTCTTTATTTCCTATCAACACTCTATTTCCTACCAACACTCTATTTCCTATCAACACTCTATTTCCTATCAACACTCTATTTCCTATCAACACTCTTTATTTCCTATTAACCCTCTTTATCTCCTATTAACCCTCTTTATTTCCTATTAACCCTCTTTATTTCCTATCAACACTCTATTTCCTATCAACACTCTTTATTTCCTATTAACCCTCTTTATCTCCTATTAACACTCTATTTCCTATTAACACTCTATTTCCTATTAACACTCTTCGTTGAATAGCCTGCTACTGTTGTTAGCCTTTGCTGCCCGGCGATATTGATCCTCCTACTGTGGTCCTTTGGGGCCTCAGTAAGGACCTTGGTAAGTTCGGCTTCTCCTCAGTCGCCCATGGCATTCCTCTTCAGGCCTCTCGGGCATGCGTGTTGGCTTTTGCCTTGGTCTGCCTCGGCAACGCAGCCGTCCCTCTGTGATAGCTCTCCGGGCTGGTATAAAGGAATGCTACAATCAGTTCGCTTCAGTGAGCCCCTTGACGCAGGTGACACCACCTTCTCGAAGGTCGACTATTTCTGTCTTTCCCTCAGTGGTTTACAGCAAGGATGCTCAGCGACGTTGTGTGGTTGAAGTCGTATTTCGCGGCCTATTGCGAAACGCTTACTACATGCAAGAAGATCGTTTGCGATGGTCTAGCTCAACTCGGCATACCCTTCTATCAGCCAGGAGGCAGCATATTCATTTGGGCCGACTTTGCCGAGTTCCTCCAGTCGAAGAACGGCGACGAGGACGACGACGCAGCAGCTGCACTTTTCGATCGGCTGGTCGATGAGCCCTACAAGATCTTCCCCTCTCCCGGTGTCAGTTTCTTCGGCCGGCCTGGTTCCATGCGATTCTGTTACCTGTGGATGAGTGATCCAGAGCAGGCCTGCCGAGAACTGATCCGCCGACTGCAGCTCTTCGTCAAGGCTGCTCGGGATGCCTCATGAACAGCCGCCGTTTACATGAAAAGTGTCCTGTTGGAGTCCTCTATTTATTCTTTTGAAAATACTACTTTGTTTCAACTACCGCTTGTTGACCTTACTCAACCGTTGCTGTCAGCAAAATGCTTGTAGCGGATATGGTCTGTCCTACGCCTGTCTGTCAACGTACTTGCGTTCAGTTTTAGCCGTCACTCTTAAGCGTCTCTTATTTTGCTTTGCCACTCTCCTAATGGCTTCATATCATAAGTCCATTATTGGATTCGACTGCTCCCTTGTCGTCGTTCCCTGCATTACTCTCCTAGTAATTTGGTGCTTGGCTGGCTTCGACTTAGCCATCTCCGGCCTGATACTGTTTCTGAGCCTCCTGGCTGTGTGGTGGATGTTCACTGACCCCTCTGCTGCCTCCTCTGAGCCCGAGTCGGCACCAGTGCAGCCTTCACTGTCAACAACTCGGCGGATTAAGAAGGCTCGGAAGGTGGCTTTAGATGAAGTGATGGGATCGACAAGTGCGGGGATAGAACTTGCGCCAAGGAAGATTGACCGGTCTGTGGGAACTGACGACCTCTATGAGGTACCGATTGTCCGTAAAGAGCTCAGCCGAGCTGCACGTCGAAGGCGAAATCGGAAGGAGCGCCTGACGTTCGTGGATAAGGAGAGCAAAGAAGTGGTTGGGGAGGTATGCAAGGAGCCGGCCGAGGAGCGTGCTCGCACACCTAGCACTGCAAAGGAGTCCACAAGAGACGAGACTTCAGACCAGAGCCAAGGAGGAGGCTGGCATGCTGCAGCTGTTGACGACTCCGAGAGACACTTTGGTGATGAATCATTCACTGTGGTGACACAAGAAGTGTCCCAGGGCCCGCCGACTCCCAAGAGGTACCTCAATGATATGTATAACTTATACCATCTGTTAGGGTGTACACATCTGTATCGCAGACCTCATCAACATCTGCATCTCATCATGCTTGTCATCTCAGTGGCAGTCCACCAGTGTTACCACCGCCCTTCCCTCCACCAGAGTAGCAGTGATGCCTTACGCTAAGAACACGTGCTTATAGGCACCAATATCTACATAATCAATACCAGCAGCAACAGCACCCAATGGGCTACTACGCCGCTCCAGCTTGGTTTGCGCCGCCACCAGTCGTCAGATTCGTTCCGCTCCTACCGCCGGGTCTGAGCACACCGTACGAGCCGGCACTGGCCCGCAGAGTAAGGTGGGTAGGAGCCGATGAGCTACGGATCGAGATGGCTGGCGTTTGGGCCGGTCTACAGGGCAAGTGGAGAGCGACTGCCATGAGTGGGAGGACGGCCTCCTCGCCTTGGTGATCGCGATGGCAGGTCACTGGCTCAAGTGGCTTATGTCGCAACATCTCCCCTGTCATCCGGAGGAGGCCTTAAAGCCCCTGCTGGATTTGGATTTATCGCGGAATGACTTAACCGACAAAGAGTTCGAGTGGATGGTGGAGGAGCTGGAGCAGTGCGCCTCGATTGTGTAAAGGGGACAGCAGCCAAACGAGCATCAGTGTGTCTCTTCAGGAGACTGCGAGCGTCGCACAACCAACTTACTGAACATTGCACTGATACACTGTCGAAGCTGCTCGCTTCCTCTGAAGGACATCTGATCACAGAGATCCACCTCAATGGCAATCTCCTCGGTGATGAGGGCGCTTCAGCCCTATTAACCGCGGTAGCTAAGATACTTTCCGACCAAGAGACGTAGGCAGCAGGCTTCCTCCTGTAACGCAGTGAATTGCACTCAGGTCTGACAAAAGCCCAGATGCCCATCCGCTCTGGTTGAGACTTGATGATAACGGTGTTGATAACTCAACTGACATCCTCGTCGCTGTCTTCGGCCATCGGCCCGGGTAGGGCAAACCCCCCCCCGCATCATCGTGATTCCTTCTCCATGCCCTCAGGCAATACTGTCTGGCTCTGCCAGGCAGTCCCTGTACCCTCGAGAGGTGCGCGAATGGTTCGCTTGTACACCTGTTTAACTTCGCCAAAATGCTGAATGGCAATTGAATCGGTTTGGCTACTTGATATTTTTATGGCAGATCTTTCATCTGTTCAGTTGCTGCTGTTGCTGCTGTTGCATACTAGTATTTGCTGCATACTCGTAATCATACCTAATTCGTTCATCCCGATACGGGATTTCGCTCACCCTGCGGCGCAACACCCTTTTAGCCGTAGATGTCATGTTACTCTAACCCGAATAAACACCACGCCTCCGCTGAGGCTCCTCCTATAGTTGATGCCACCATGAGTTTCATTCGGGACTTCCTGCATAGTTGCGTTCTCAAAGTGCGTGAAAAGGCAGTTGGCCTTGGAGGGTCTGTTCCTGCCTCTCATCGGATCCTTCAAAAGCTGTTGATGCCTTATAGAGGTCCCTTTGTAAGAGCTGTTGGTGATATCGAATGTATCCTAGCAGCAACGGACGGAGGAGACAGTACTTCAACGCAACTAGAGGCTAGCTTACATCTAGTACATTCACATTCATTCCTATACACATCATGAAACACATGCGTTGATCCGGATATGGATCATATCTTGAATACAACACTACTGCAGAACTCCTCAAGGAACTGCCTACGGATTGTGGCGGCATTCTTTCCTATCAAGGCCTTGCCATAGCTCGGTCTGGTGCACCTCAGGACGTACTCGACATACATGAAAATTGACTCGCACTGTTTTGAAGATGTATCGTCAGCCTTGTATGACACGCTGGTAACTGGCTGCTTCGGCTTAACAGGTGTACGGCGCTCCCGTTTGCGAGGCCTTCTTCCTAGACTTTTAAATTGCTTAGATAGCATCCCATCTGTTTGATCCTCTTCTGTCGGGGAGGGGTCACTGGATGAACGCTCCGAAGAATCCGTGCTGTCCTCGAGGATACTAGGTAGGTCATGATATGAATCAGAAGGCAGGAGTCTACGGTCGAGGACAGTGAAGGATTTCATGCCGGCGCTTCTGTCCAGATTGTCTATTTGCCAAAGGTAGCATTTGTTATTCACACGGTGGAATAACGGACCTTCTACGCATTCACTGACAAAGATGCGATCAGGAAGTGATAGGAATGTACAGCGCAACTTACAACGGTCGTTCATCAAGTCCCCCCTTAACAGGGCAATATGAGGAGAAGAGAGTCACACTCTTATCGGGCCAGATCTCAAATGACAGAGAATTCAAAGATCCAGTATCAACCAGACTAAAAGTACATAAAGTCATGCCTTGTTTGTTCGTAGCCTTTTTAACATTCTCCTGAAACATGAGTACTTTCTGTCGCATACAAATATCTCACCTTTGTAAAAATGACATTTGTGTAACCTTGTGGGCATGTATTCCCGTCAATGTCGTCAAGACTATCAGCAGGTGACTGATAACCGCTACTACCCGAATCACCCGAATCATCATCAGTTTCAACGGAGCTTTGTGCCGTGTAATACGTATCATTGGAACTGCTTTCGCTTGTGAGGCTCTCATCGGCAGAACCACCAGTAGAGCACTTGACCAGGGTGATTAGTGACTCGCAAACGAGCAGTAATTCGAGTGTTAATCTCATCGTTTGAACTACGTAGGAGAGACGAGGACGGAAGTGAGCGGTTAAATCTTGAAATCTTCTTACTTCTTGCATCTACTCAACTTCGACGCCTGCTCCGAATTCCTGCCAAACTTTTCCATGGCCCCCCTTACGATAGGTGTCGCTGTTGATGGTGATAACATTGCGCTACTTGACTGTCCAACAATCAGCGTGTCGAGCTCTACTAGATCCAGGAGAGCTATGTCGATAAGTGGCCATGAAAAGGTCCACTACTGGGCTCAACGCAACTTGCTCTTTGTTCGATGCTCGAGTGTGAAGTCTTCCGCTAGAATCGATTTAAGGAACGTATTTAAGATTACCAGAGAGCCTTTGAAGCGAGCTGGGTGGGCTATCAAGCGAGAGGACCCTGCTGGACTCCTTAATCTATCATGGGACGCCTCGGACGCCGTAGGACATGTCCTATGCGCTGGAACGTCGAGATCGTTGCTTCCGCTCGCACTTGTTATAACTGATAGCACTGCTCTCTCCCTCTGGGCCATCCGGGAGTATCTGAAATGTCATGGCCAATATGTGGTACAGAGAGATGTCGCTAATAGCCGGCTTAGTGCTTTCAGCGCTTATCCGGCTCCGGTATGCCCAAATGAAGTGTCGCTGCCTTCATTTATAAGCAGTAGAGTGTCAGAAGACTCCCTATCGATAGAGGGGGTCCTATCGAAGCTACTGGCACCGTGCGAAGCTGATCAAATGAAGGGCCTCTACGAATTACACTCTGTGGTTTCTTGTGGGCTTGTGAGCCCCCTTTGCCGAGAGAATGCTGGCAAGTACAGGGCGACATTACAAGATAGTGTTACCTCTTCTGGGGGCTTACACGCTCTATTTAGCCTTGTAGAATCTTGTAAAGATACTAAGAGCTCGGATATGATGACCTTGGTCTTGGAGTGTATCTTACGGTTACTAGAAAACAACAAGGGGAAGGCTTCTCAAATCGTCCGTCATATCGACTGCTTTCCAGTGCTCCTGTCGGCCCTCGAACGGTTTCATCGTTGCAATCGTACTGCCAGTCTGGTCCTGAAGGTTACCCATATGCTTTTATTCGAAGTAGATTCGCCTATTGACGGCGTCCTGTCGAGGCCTTTTACATTAGAGATCCTCAGAGCCTTGAACTTTTTGGACAATCCTTTAGACGTTATAATAGCCTTGGATATCCTGGTCCAATCATCAAATGGGGAAGTCAGATGTCCAGAAGCCTTGAGTGAGTAGTGCATACAAGCTACATCGCAAAATATCTTTCAGGCTCCCTCCTTGCTTTACGAGCATCTTGGCAGTATCAACCTTCAGGGCATCTTCCTATACTAGCCGACCGTGTGATTCAACTTATTCAACTCGCCCTATGTAGATTAACCCCCCACGTCTAGATGTATCACTGCTTAAGCATTCGCTTTGGTTTGCCAATTCTGGCGTATCTTAGCTTCAAGCGCAGCCCTGGAATTTCCCACCTAAATTCCCATGAAAGATACGCTGGATTCTGGGATAAATCATATCAGAATCATTTATTTTCACGACATTCGAGGCTTCTATTCCACTACTGCTGTCTTGCGGTCTTTCAGCATTACTTGTCTGTCAGAATTGCCGACTTTTGGCCAGTATGCGATCGCTCTTCCTTATCACCGCAGGTTGCCTTATTGATAGTAGCGTAGTTGCCCCTAAAACGACCAAATCAACTTATAAGGATACGTATCCTAAATCCGATACCTGGCAGGTAACTAAGCCATCTTCGTGCATCTTAGTCGCCATGGACGAATCAGGGCACCGGAGAGGTCCACACCAACATCGTTAAAAATGCCCAGAAATGCACGCTTCATAAAGAGCTACAAATGACCCCCAATGACAACATTGATACTGATACAAGGAAGCGTCTGGGCGATAAGTATTATGCTAATAACAACTTAGTAACGGTCGCACTGTTACCCAAAGTAATGCCGCCGCGTGATGATATTTTGGACGACTTTGAATGGGTTGATGATGAAGGAAGCGTAGTAGCCAGGGAACACTCGGAGGCTAGTGGAGATGGTGGGAATCTTCGTACACTCACCGTCGACAGAGTTTCATGTGGGCCCAGGGCAGCTGATGACTTCACGTAAGACTCAAGCTGGAGGGAATCGCTCAGCCTTTATTGGTCTTGATCAGGCAAAGAGACTTTAAGGATCTTGGTGTCAATTTGAATGGACTGCTGCCCACCAAGGAGTATCCTGTAGAGGTCGAGTGTGGGAAGGTGTGGATGGACATTCACCATTATATGTTCGATAATGCTCCAGACTACAAGCAATCTCAGAGAAGAGATAGCGGCAGTGTAGAACGCATTCTTAAGTATATGTGTGACATGATTTATGAAGCGAAAAAGGGGAAGAAGTAGTATGCCTCATCGGATGATTTTGTTCAAAAGTCATGTTCAAATGTTTTTGTGTTGCTGTGATGTGTGTGTATGTGTTACAATTTAAGCTGCTTTTAGTTGATAGTCAAATAATTAATATCCGGGGATGCGCATCATCTTGAAAATGAACTTATATTGATCCGTAACAATTAATACAGAGGAGTTTCACCAGTTTCACATCTGAAACTAGGAAAACGTGTTGTGTTATGCGTTACGTTATGCGTCACTGGCGTTCTGCATGACGTGGGTGCAACTCCAGTATTTAGTATTGATTATATGACTGTTGGGACTCTTCACTGAATGTGAACGCAATAAACTTGGATGACGTAGGAATGGATTAAAAGTTATGCTTAGTGTGGGCAGCTCTTAACTGACCTCAGGCTTGATTGTATTTCGCATTGTTATGAGGTAACTGTTGTGATGGTGTATGCAGTAGAGGAGCCTCTCCTGCCTATTTATTTGCCTATAAATGACAGTGATGGCTGCTGCTCGGCAAGAGGTTCGGAGCACCTTGGTGTCTTCTAGTGGAGTGTCCCCTCAAGTGGAAGGCACTGTTGAACGGCTGGTAGCTGTGGTAAGCCGGCTGTCTGATCCGAGATGCAATATGGAGGAGAGACAGGCTAAGATGAAGGAATTGAAGGATATTGGGGAAAGTAATAGAGGAATTATTGGTATGAGTCATAGTAGTGGTTCAATGGACGACGCCACGCATCGTGCTGGGTAATGCTGTCGTAGAGGTGACCAGTTAATACTCAACTTGGACGAAGCGCAAAGGATTTCTTTCATGGCTTTTAGCTGTCTATCACGAGGCATTTCGCGAACGTCCTCTGCCCTAGTAACATTTTGGTCTTCTTGAGCTTCGCTTTCGTCCCCACCATTGCCTTTCTGGGCGTAGGTCCGCTGATGCTGGAAAGTGTCTGCCTTATTATTTCGGACCTCGGCCGGTACCCTCCACAGGTCGGCATGGAGGCACTGAATCTGCTTATAAGGGAAGGCGTCATGAAGTACGAGTGATGATAGACAAGTGAAGAGCTACAGTGTTCAGACGTTGGGGGCAGTCAGCTGACGGCCCCAATGGCGGCCGCTACTTTGAGGCATCTAAGGAGGCAGTCAGGAGCACGCTTCAAGATGCTGCATTGGCTTTGGAGAACAGTAGCATGTCCGGGAAGGCCCCCATTCCTAAGTGAGTCTTTACGTCGTGTCATAGAGTAGTGAGCGGATGATGAACAGGTTCCTGAAGGGGAAGCTTCTATCGGCTATTGTAGAGATATGCATTAGAGATTGGCCATCTGCGTGGACTGATATCATCACAGTACTTGGTAACAGTGCTGCTACGTCGAACGATTGCGAGCAAGCTTGTAGTGACTGCTGTGGGTGGATAGTTGTACATGTCGGTATCAGGCTTCACTATAGACTTGGTGTCAGAGCTATCTGAGGCAACTGACGAGAAGGAAGGATATGTTCTAGCGGCAAATAGACGGAAAGCCATTGTACTAGTGGAGGGGGCTACTTCCAGCACTCAGCTTCTATTAATCATTATTAGCGGTCATCTTTTTCATCTTCAAAACAGCGACGTGATAGTAGCTGATTGAGGAGACTCCCTAGAGAGCCGGAGGGATCCATTCCAGTGTGCACAACTTCTTTCTTCTATGGGCTTCATCCTACTTCACCTCAGCTGGATTCCTTAGCTGGCTCATCTTCTTTCGAGCTTATGCATAACTTTAGCTGGCTTATCTATCATCGTATTACTTGCACTATCTTCTAATATATCTTCTTGGCTTGGTCCTTGGTTTTGAATAACCGGCCGTAGCTCTGCGCATCTCAATTTGTCGTTGATGTCAGGTTGTAGGCTTCTCTGAGTTCCAGCCTATCCTCTTCGAGATGCTGCGTCATTTCCTTTCCGCCTTCCCGGACAGGGTAGATTTCAGTCTCAGTACAGTGCGGATGTTACGAGCATTATGTAAGTGGCGAATCGGCGAGTGTGGGATTTGAACTTGGGACGTTTGCTAGCAATCATGGTGCTTTCCCTGTTGCGGTAGTTTACTCCCCAGGTTGTAGGTGTTATGTTCCGTCGCTGCGATTTCCTACTTACCTTGGAGATTGACGTCTATCTTATGAACATATTAGCCCACACTACCGACCGTCATCTCGCCCTCGAAGTGATATCAACCCTTCAAGTCTTTGCCGAGTAAGGCACCACCGGTAGTATACCATAACTGACGTCATTAGGAACATATCCAAGCCGAGGCCAGTACCGTTACCGGAGGGCATAAGACCTTGTACAGAGGCAGAACTTGGGCGTCTCATACTGGCAGTCTGTAGCCTGTCGGAGAAGGTTAATGTGGTAATAATGGGGAGCCTTCATCTTGTTCTCTCGCTCTTATCGATGTTGCTGGTATGGGAGGAAATGTTACGTGGGGTCTAAAAATCTGTTATTTTCGGGCGTTCACCTCGTCCGGAAAATATAGAGGACAGGGCAGGAACTAAGTACTTCGAGGCCTTAGCGCGACGCTTTTTATCAAGACATATGTGATAACCTTTTCGCTTAGAAATGGGCTACAGTAGCTCGTTCCTCCTCAGGCCTCCATTACAGCCTCCCAATCATCAGTCTATGAGATGCATCGGCAGACTGCCTATCTATTACAGGTATACAGTAACTTTTTTAATCCCTTATTAACCCTGTACCTCAGCAAATGATAGAGAGCTCGACCTACAGCTTTCTGATACATCACCCATCCCACCTTGGCGTAGCAGTTGAATCAATAAAGCGAATGTGGAAGTAGGAGACATCGCGTCACGTGACGCCGACACCGCCCGGGGCACTTGTCGAATTTCTTCAGTTACCCTTCTCCCTACCTACAGCTCTCGTCCTCGACCGCTTTAGAGATGCTGGCTCGTAGGGTGTGTGCGCGTACTGTCGCTGAGGTTAATAACAGCTCTGGTGTGAACTCCCGGCCCTGCCGAATGGTAGTGTGGAATGAGCCGGACACATTGGCAGGTGCGGGGATCGAACCCATGGCCTTTCGATTACAACTCCGCCCGTTTCAGAGTACTTCTATCACCTTTGGGTTGTTTGCCAGAAGGAGCCCCACCGCACTTCGACCGATCTCTACCAACACTATCGTACGGCCGGTATGGGGCCGAATGGTGGTAATGTAGAGATCAACGCGTATGTTGGTTTGCGATGTCAGATGCGTCGTCAATTTATCGATTCGCGTAGATACTGTTCTGTATGGAAGAGGCTGTCCGAAGAAGATAGAGAGGCTTATGGCGATGACATTAATCTCTTGTTGAGCAAATGCAAGGTAGGGTCTGAAATCCCTCGTGCTTCGCTGCGATTTTAACGGTTATATCTCGTTGGAAATGAAGGGGAGGCGTGGCGACAAATTCCCGCCGGGAAGTCAATTTTTCCCTGTTATAGTATTGGTATGGTGGACAAGGAATTCACACTGCTATGATAGTAGACGACTGTCCGTATTTGAACCTCCTTTCTCACCAGTCTAATGTTGCTCCACTTCAGGGCTATGCCTTGGGGACTATGCGAACAATGTTGTCCATACCCGATAGTGAGGTATCTATGCGCCACGCCACTGCAGTCAAGGTGTGTGCCTCAATCCTGGACAGAGATGATCTCAATCTCAAGGAGTAAGCCTTCTTGCCGAAGTCGTCCTTTCATATGTCTTATCAGGTACTCTGCAGGTCTTGGCATTTTAGAGTGTCTCCTGAAACCCTTCGTCCTCCCTGCCAAGCCCAGTGGCCAGATCGTCCAGGATCCGAAGGCCAATCTGGACGAGACAGATTTGAAGGGGTTGCTCTGCAACATTGTCGCCAGAGCCTGTGTGGTGGGTCTTGAAGTCTGCTGTTCCTACTTGCTAGTTCCAATTCTTCAGGCAGCTATTTCCAACACTGGTTGGACCTCCGAACATTTGATGCGCTTTTACGAGTTCGTGCCTTGTGCTGCTGATAGATTGCCTCCCAACGTGCTTGGTGGACTCCTAGAGAAATGCGTAAGTCTGCTTTTTAGCGACTTCCAACGGTTAGTTGGTCAGTTGAATGATGGTTCTCGGCCGACGACTATGCCGGAGGATGGTTCCCTCAATACTTCGATAATGACAAGCGCGCAGAACGCAGTGCTCTCCATCTGCAAGAAGCTCTCAGCGATGAGCCTGGACAAAACCCAGCTTATAGCGTCCCTGGCAGGGGTACATCATTTGATGATTTGTGCGAAATGTGGTATGATTTCGTATCAGGTCTCCCGCAACCATGGTGTCCTCTCCTGCAGCTGGGCGGTAGAGGGCCTCCTGTTGCTCGGCCTTTCACCCGAGGAATCTAAATGCATTTACGATGAGGTCGCCAATACCCTTGTAAAGGTCACCCAAGACAGCTGCAGATTCGAATGCATCGCTATAGAAACGGCAGATGATACTGCCAGGAAGGTGCCGATCTGACCTTCGCCGATCTTTCCTATGGCACCGCGTTCAGGTTATCAAACTTCTTTCGATGTGCTTAAGTTGTTTATCGGCCGGCGAGGCGGCTGGGGAAAAGGCAATTGATGGGATGGAGGAGGTAGGCGAGAATTTTTCGGCGATTAGAGTGGGCGATTGCTCAGGTATTGGTGGAGTTCGCTAATGCCATTACACCGTCGGTGATGAAATGGATGACCCTTTTGCACAACAGATGCTCCGTAGGCTCTCAATCTAAAGGTCGCCGGTTCGACTCCGGGCATTGGCATTTTTAGGGTTCCTGGTGGATTCCTTGTGCCGAGCGTCGATCAAGCTCAGCAGCAGAGGACCAGCTTGTCGATATGAGCCATGACGAGTGGACATCCATCATGGGTACATATCTGGCTTGCTAACACATTCCGCATTCGTATCAGGCCACAAGCCTCCTTGCACTGTGGAGGCGATGTTCCCGCTGCCTCCTGGAGTGCCGGGATGCACCGACAAGTCCAGAAGGCAACTCTACCAGCTGCGGTGTAATGTGTATCGGGCTTTGGGCGCCTTGGCGACGATATGGCGAAGGGTAGGGATAGGCGAACATGGGCACCAGTTGATAGGCTTTGATGGCAGGTACCGACGTTGAAGTGTCGGCTCATCGAGCTGGTTGGAGCAGCTGTCAGCGCGGCGCAGTCTGGTAGAACGTCGCCCAACCATCTGGAACTAGTAAAAGATCTGCTTGCCTCCTTGCCTTATTATATTGGTTCAGTTATTGCGTTATGCTATCCAGCCCGGCTTGAAAGATGCGTCCAGCGGTCCTCTGGTGGAGGCCTCTACAATCCTTTACTCCAATGTACCTTCGGTAAGACGACACAACCTCCTCCAGGTTCAGGCATGCCATGCAGGCTCTTCGTAAAGTATATGACAAGGGAGCCCCGCAAGGAGACAAATCCGGCAACTCCACGCTGCTGTTCTACTCGGCCATTGCCAGATGTGGTAAAACCGTCCTGGAGAGCATCCGAGAGCTGTTGAAGCTGTCACAGATCGAGGCCGGAGTGGACCTGAGGCTGGCACCTGCCGAGTAGGGATGAGCAATCTCCTCTCTGGACGTATGAGTCAGGTCATCGTCCTTGCCAGCAGACAGGAAAACGCTTACTAAGCGACAACTGAGGAATCGGAATCATTTCGAAGGATTGGATTTGATGGACTCCGACAACGACAGTGATGACGGAGATAATGACGATGATGTTGTGCCGTATATGAACGACAAGCATCTAATAAAGTAGGCGAGCTTCTTCATGCCAAGTTAGGAAGCCATGACCTCACAGAAATGGGCTCCTCAAGAACCAGAAAGCGTTGCTGATGCGAAGATACATAACAAATGCTTAATCGTAGAAATTCGTAGAGCAAAAAAGAATGATCGCATGCACTCCTCCAGGGGGACATGTCCCTCCTCGGTGCCTCCGTTCAGTTCTGTCTGGTCAGGTCACTGCTAGCAGCACTGTCGAGCCTCTTAGCCATCCCCCACCTCACTCTTGGAGCCCTATCCCTCATGAACGTTGTTATGTGTCGTTGCTGGTCAGCTTTGTCGGACTCTCTTGACGATCGGCAGAACTTCTGTCTTGCTATGGTTGAGTGTTTCATTCGATCATCTCTCGAGAACTTGGCGACTCTGCCGCAATTAGCCTACCTCGGGGGTGACGGTGCCCTAACGGATCTTCTCGGTGATCCCGGCAGGAAGCAAACACCGCTGCTCGATGGTGTTGTAAAAGTTTGCACAACTGGCTTCTTGGTGCTCGGGGAACTCTACCGACGGCAGTGCGAAGTTGCTGGCTCCCCGGCTTCGGTTGACAACTTGTTCCTCTGTCCACCTCTCTTTGATGCTATTAAAATGCTGTGTGCCTTCACAGGCGACGATGATGGTGTTAAGGGGTGGATCGAGCTGGTGATCGATACCACGCAGGGAACTGGTGTGCAACGAAAGCAAGTGAGCAACAGTCTGAAGGGGATGCTAAAGAGCAAAGGGAGCGCCGATAGCAAAGTTGTTGTTGTCGGAGAGCAAGGAGGAGACCAACAACTGCTCAAGAGTGTTGCCGCCGCCAAGCCTAGAGCTGACTGATAAGTTCACTACTGTCCATTCATTACCATCGTCAAAATTGCCCCACGTTTCTTCTTCGTTTTAATGTGTTACTTTCGGTTAATTCACAGAACCTCTGTTTCGTTAGCATGGATGAGCGCTTCTGTTTGCCATTCCTCCAGCTAGTGGCCCAGGTCTGTCCATTCTGGGTAAAGTAGGTTTTCCCGAGTAACGAACTGAGGTGCCGAGAAGGACCGCAGTGCAGCCGACGGGCGAATGATATTGTGTCCTCAGTATCCTGATATTGCTCTTGTTCTCATTATCCCCGATATCGAGTCCCATGTCTGGGTCGCAATAATAATGAGCTTATCCCTCTTGGCAGACTTCTCCTTTATCTCTTTATACTAATGCCCACCCAGTCCTGTCCATTCGCTGTAGAGGAAGCCCAGCCAACTGCCCCAGCTGGCCATCTACTCTGTCAGGAAGGTGAGGCTCTGCTACTAATCTAACAACTGCTATGTGCTCCTTAAGGTGCCGCGATGAGCAAGAGGAGCAGCACTCGAGTTCACCATGCGCCTGGTAACCAAACGATCGGGGTAGATGTCGTGACCGTCTCACTTCATCAGGTGGTGCCTCCTCGTTGAGTCTATCCCACGATGAAACGGCCAAGGTGGATAACTCAGAAAAGTAAACTGTTCATGATCGCATTCCGTATTTCTGGCTCTAGGATATCGTCCAACTGCTTCGCCTCAAAGAGCGACCCCAACGGGCCTAATTCTATTACCGGGAGGCCGATGACTAAAGTTCACGCGCCACCTGGTGGCAAGGGATCGTTCTCTATAAGTAGGGGTTGTGGGTTAAACGCCCGCTACTCTTATGTGTTGCTAGTGGAATCTGCCGCGTTAGGTTCTATGCACTGTGATGATGGCGAGGCTGGGAAGAAGCAGAGTAAGAAAGAATTCTGTATAGCACCTTTAAATTCGCAGGGCGTAACTGCGGAATGCTCTTGCAGTCTGCCTGCCCTTGAACCAGTAGCCGGTGTGTTTCATTTTTGGATGTTCACCCGTGAAGGCTAGTTTTGACTATTGGCAGGCGTACCACCAGGAGGGCATTGCACTGATCAAAGCAGCCTATCCAGTAACAGCTATGCGAATAACTCCAATCAGAACGGTGGTAACCTCATCACTAACAGAAGGATCACCAAAGTGGATCAACCACTGCATATCTTCCTTTGAAGCACTTTTCCAGGTACAGGCTCCACCAGGTGGACGCAGTAACATTACTCTCGGTTGAGGGTAGAATGCAGTGGCATTCACTAATTGACGATTATCGTCCGATGAGTATTTATATATGACCGATCCGATGCTTTGCACTCCATAAAAAGGCCCTGTTGTGTGCATAGTAAAACTCCTCCTCTCGCAACCCCAGCCACTGTCTAGAGTTGGAAGCGCAGCGTCTACCGGGGGCTCGCTCAAGTTCGTCCCAGAACTCGCTCTGTGAAATCTAGACCTACACAGAACTTCTTTGTTGTCGCAAGGCGCGGTCGGTACTCAGCAGACACAACTCAGAACTACGCTAAAACTGTGGATGATCCTTAAGGTGTCGAAACGAATTGACGTAACCCATCACCGCGTTGAACCATGAAAAGTAGTCCAATGACTAAGCCGATATTGAAGCACGACAATCCCGATGTGTTCAGCCACGAGTGATGATGGCTTCTTTCAACCCGGGTTGGGACTCGGCTCGGTGCCACTTCGATTGTTGTTACTTCTATGTAAAAAAATAATAATGAAAATTGGAGTATTAGCTTAAAAAGAATAGTTGAAGTATTAGCATACCAAGTCGGCGGAACCGATCTTATTGTCATCCCGTTCATAGACAAAATATCGAACAATCAATGTCATGTAAGCGATGGTCCATACATCGCCCGGCCTTGACCCCATAAGTTAAAGGCAGAGTTGGTATTCAGATACGTAGATTGGGCTTCTGTAACCCTGGAAGTAGGGAGACAAAATGATACAAGGGAAAGGACTGGAAAGAGCTCACACAGCGGAGCAAATCGATCACGAGTGTCATGACTACCAAAAAGCCCTCAGTAGAAAGAAAGTATGATTATGATAGAAATGGGATCTCTAGCCCCCACAAGTAGACGGGAAGTCATCCTCTCGCGAAATAACATTACGCTAACTTGGCAAAGCCGATCTTCTTCTCGTCCCATTTGTAGTGAAAATAATGGCCAATCAATGAAAGGTCACCAATGATAGCCTCTCCATCAGGGCCCGGTATGATAAGTATCGAGCACAGCCTCAATTCGGTCATGGCAACCGAACTTACATAACTTTGGGGTTCTATTGTCAACAAGGCATCTTCTCCGCCTACTGCTTTCATATAAAAAGTGATTGAAGGGAGATATTCTATATCATCGCATCGCAGACGATACATACCCCTGTATTTAACAATACCGATTTTTTTCCTGCCGTTGAACTTGAGGTCAAAGATAATATCTTCGTACGAATCTCCTGGCAAGAGAATTCCGTTTGTTCCGGTATCAAAAAGAACCTTAGCTGGCAATGTCGTCTTCGGATAGGGAGCGTCACCTACTCGAAGGCCAGTCATCTCTACTCGGTTTTTCCCAGTTATTGAAGGAAATCCCATAGACGCTGGGGTTGGGAGAGGCGCTGCAATCACCTGGTGACAGCTGTAGCTAGAACCGTTG
>JAAPAO010000346.1:9695-37349 GCA_013115145.1 Perkinsus chesapeaki | reverse complement strand
TGGTGGAACATATCGATCGGCGACCTTGGTGGAGCTAGAGGTTGGCCATCTTGACTATTGAAGGGGTCTGCCATAAGGAACTGTGCCCGCTCAATTGCTTGAGCCAGAGTTGCAGGGTTTCTGTTGCGAACCTGCTGTGCCAGCCTTGGTGAAGCTCCGGCCAAGCCGCGAATGAACGAGGCAAGCAGAATGGGCTCAGTGTGCTGGGCTGGTAAGGTAGGATATGCTCTCTTGATGAGCTGCTTCAAGTCGTTCACATAGCTCAGAAGGGTTTCTGCCCCGGGGTTGAAGTATCTCTGTTGGAGCTTCTCTCCCGAGACGAAAGCGGTTGCAAAGTGCATCTTATCCTGTAGGGCTCTAGTGAGTTGGGCATAATCAGCCTTGATGGGTGTGGGCAAGTCTTGATATATTAACCAACAGTACCCTTTAAGGAGAGGGGGTAAACTCATAAGCTTCTGCTCATCATTCCACTGGTTAGCTGAAGCGCATGCTTCATATTTGGCTAGCCAACTAGCCCAATCGAGAGAGCTGTTCAGTGGGTCGTAACCCTCAGGTAAGAGCACGTAAGTTGGTGCTGCCGCCATATAGTGTCGTCGACACTATATCGACACTGTGTCGATTGCCCGATAACTGGGAGATTGTGTGAGATAAGGGGGGCTTTGTTCAACAAGGAGCTGCTACCACTTCTGCACTATAACGCTAGGCAGTGTGGTAAAATGAGACGAGGCTCAATTGTGAGTGCGTTCGGTGCGAGGCGCCAGCCGTCGATTACCCGATCGATATCTGGGTGTCAGCTGCTACTATTGCTGGTTGTACGCATGCACCGCGCGCGAGATGTTGAAGTCACTATATCGCAAACGGGTATTTCCGGCTACAGTTAGTACGGTTGAGCGAGTTGCAAAGATCAGATACCTATAATCTCCTGGGTGAACGGCATACCCGGGGTAGACCCTTCTAACTGAATCCTGGAACTGTGTAACACTGCGGCTACCATCGTCTACAAAATACGCCGGGAAACCAAAATGTTTTTCGTTACGAACCAGAGGAAAAGTCCAGAAATTAGTAGTGATCCCAGAGCACACAACTTGCATAACTACCGTAGAATCGTGACCAACCGTGTAATCGATAATAATACCATCAAAGCTGGATGCGTTCTTGTAGGGAAACCTGAACGACCCAGGGCTCAGTTCGAGAGCAACCCTTCCAAGTGATATTGCTTTGCCTAAGAAGACGGTATATACGTGGTCGGAACCAAAGGTAGCCAGGCTCGTAAGATCACCCTTTCTGGGAGAAATAGAGGGCTGGCATCCAAGCCTTATTGCATTATACCAGTTGGCTATGCCTTCGAAGGTATTCTCAAAATCTATTTGATAACTTCGTGAAGAATGGTTATAAGTGAGGTTGTAGGGGCCGTCGCTGAAAAGTTCCATCATAGGCCGCCCCGCTGCATCTAGGCACTGAAATTCAAAATACACCAAGTACTTCTCAGAGACGTTGAAGGCCATGTGATAGTCTTTTGTTTCCAAGGCATACCTGCCCACTACTTGGGCACTACCAAGCCTCAAGAGAAGCATAACAGAGGCCAAGTAAGTTGGGAAGATGGACATGTCTAGCTAAGGGGTAACTGGAAACATCGCGCAAGATGCAGTACAGGCTATAACGAACCACAACTATGTGACCAGTATGATACTCCAACTTTCATAATCAGCATTCGCAATTGCTTTATCGCTCAGCTTGATAAGCGATCGAGGTTCCTAGCGGGAAAATCCTTCGGAGAGACGCCGATGTCCTGCCGTAACCGCAGACTTTGGAACGCCTGTTCCGTAAAAGGAGGTCTATATATAAGGCATCTCAGATGTCAGATGCTTGATCTATCCGTGAGAGTCAAGGGCTTGGCCACTACAGGGAAGGTCATACAGTAGGTAATGTGAAAATCGCAGCATAGCGCTGGTGGAACACGCGTCACACTGAGCTACGTTCTCTGGTATATAGCTCAAATTGAGCTGCTCAGTTAACCGATTGGCCGCTCTGCCTCAGCGGTGGTTTTGCCTTGCTCAGCCTTGAAGGTCAATCAGGACCGATAAGTCCAACCGTGAAAATGTAACACTTGTAGGCTTGGACCGCAAGAAGGTTAATTCTCTCCTTCATGTAATGGTGGGAAGTTCCCACTGGAAACCGTGAACAAGAAGTTGTCAACTGGTTGTTGAATTCCCAGCGACTGTGTATACGATTTAGCCACTAAATAGCTACTGGATTCATAACCCTCAGAACTCTAGCAGAATATCATATAGTACTCCACTGGAATTCTAACTTCATTACCCATAAATCGAGCTTGCCAAGTTGTAAGTTGACAAAATATTCTAAGCCATAAGTTTTGTGTGCTGGCGCGCTCCGAGGAAGTTGTCGACATACGCCTGGGGAATCAGGACTAAGGAGATATCATGCTGTAGCCATAGCGGGATCAAGCCACTCGTTTCCTGGTGCAAACCCAACAGTCGGGGCGTTACACGAAGAAGGAATAACCATTAGAAAATATCAGCGTAGTACTATAAAGAGATACAACGGGCACGAGACAATCACACCTACTCGACTGAACTCATGAAAAGCCTCAAAAAGCAGTACTACTTAGGCGAAAAATCACCCTGCGGGAGTTTTCTCATCCAAGGCGCGTGTTGCTGCCGGAACGACGCGGTGGGCAAGCGCTTTGCAGCACCGGCCAGTGTGAAGGGAAGCATCGAAATACCATAAGTTAAGAAAAGTATAGCTATCAGCAAAAAAGTGGACCATCCGCGTCGCAAGAACACGTACAGGCTAGGAAAGCGAAGAGATTCGGCCTCTCAAGCTCAGTTTGGAGCGCGGGGCGCAAGCTAGCCAACCCTCTCTCGCTGCAATGCTCGTACTATTACGAGCCTCATAGGCATTTCCTAAAAACAGTGGAGTAATCGATGGCAGGTATCGGATAAATCTCCACACGAGTGCAGATCAGCGTTCTCCTCGTCCATAGCATCCGTCTGTCGAGTCGAGAGAGACTTTACTGTAGATTCTACAGTGATGTAAATTCTACAGTGTAGAATCATCGTGAAAAACCACGCAGGCATGGAGATTCTCTCGTTCGGTGATGCATCCTTGTCAAGGCTACCGACAGAACGTGGACGGTCCACGGTGGACCGAGGAGACGAGGAGGACGTCTCACGTGTCGTCCGCGGACCTGTCTTGTCGCCCCCCATTACGAGGTATCTCGAAGATCTCGAATCAAGCTACCTCCAGGGGCCACCAAGGTTGCTGACGCTGAGCAAGTCCAGAGACCGGTAGAGGTGGTTTTGCAACACGTCGCGTATTTTCCAACTTCCAAGCATTCCGCTTT
Organism: Perkinsus chesapeaki; assembly: GCA_013115145.1. Taxonomy (NCBI): domain Eukaryota; phylum Perkinsozoa; order Perkinsida; family Perkinsidae; genus Perkinsus; species Perkinsus chesapeaki. Next base: position 33,985 of record JAAPAO010000346.1, on the reverse strand, counting down.
TTCCAACTTCGTTCTACTTGTCGTTTCCGTTTTTCTTCACTCCTCTTCTCATAGCTCCGCATTGCTCTGCGTCATGGTCGTTAGAGGTCATTATCAGCTCTTCATAGGCGAGCAAGAAACGTTAATCGATCCTCTTATTTGTTGATACTATCAATTTGATAGCTTTGTCAATATGGTTAAGCACTGCTTAATAAGCAGATATCGAGTTCCCATAAGGTAATCCGCGGGATTCGAGCCTGCGTCCTCGACTGAGTTGTGCATATTTCCTTACAGTAATGAGTATAAACACGGGTGACAACAGATCTTGAGTCCATGCGCCCATATGAGAATGTGGATCCCGCAGAGAATCCTTATTCGCACTTGGTCCCATTCCGGTTTTACTCACGGTATCAGTCCACGCATGACCTCGACCTCTTGCTGTTGCCCAATACCACGTTAACGAGGCCTGGTAGCTTGGCTGGTGTCTATTCGACTTGCATCCCCTTTTGATCAACTGCTATCGAATATAACATTATTCTCTGTAGCAGGCTTGGCATGGCAGCGCTGCAGTGACGACTCCAGCACGGTATCGCGTGCGCCACAAGCCAACGCGGCGTTATTAGAACTCAAAGCCGCATCGATGAGGAGAACTGCACAGGAATAACCATTCCGAGAAACTAGCAATAGAAAGCTAAACTGAGGTGGAGCTCAGACACCCAATGTACGTCACCGACTTCATCATTGCATCAATTGAGTAGCCCCATAACCTTAAGGACAGCGTCCTTGTCGACAAGATTCTTGAAGATGACGTGGTTAGTAGGAGTTGTCTTCGGAACGCTATTTAGGGTTTCAAACGAGAACGTTCCCGTCGTGACTCCGATTGCGAAGGCACCCTAAACACCGTAGAGTTAACAAAGCTCATCGTTTGCTCATTACCCCGTCTATAGCAGCTGAAATGTCACTTGGAGCATCGCCGACGTGGAAGTGCCTACGAAAAGTATACTCTCGGTTTCAAGGAGAGATTATTCTATGAGATTTCCAGTCAACCCAGCACTCACGATCTAAGATGACGAAGTCTTCGCTACGAATATACTACCCAGTCTGGGATACATTTAGATAAATCTATCCCTCATCACAAAACCCTGCAGCACCCAACCTCGTACTTGCTATACGGTAACCCAAGTGTAGTACCTCTTTATATTGGGGAAAACCTTTTCAGCTTTGCTCCTTGCTAACCGTACCAGCTCTGTGCGATAAGGAGAGTCGTTGCCACCGAACGCCCCAATCTGGAAGCCATGATCGATGCGCCGCTTCTCAAAGTAATATTACCCGTATGGGCTCTGTGGTGAAGTATTGCTCAATGCCTAGGGCGCGCATCTTTGCCCAACCGATCGACTCTACATTACCAGTAACAAGTCCAACTACTACCTGTCAGAATACCATCTACACATACCAAGGAAACGAGGGACGTACACGATCATGGTACGTTTCCGATAACGTCTGCAATAAGCTCCGCACACCAGGCAAGAGTTCTAATCCCTCTCCGAACTTATCAGCATGCTCTCGACCAAAGTCACCCATAACCTCCATGACCTTGGTAACCTTCTCCGCGTTGACTTCCTTCTCAGGAACGCCATAATAAATTGCAAGGTCATGCGCAATTAGCATGTCAGTCATACCGTGGTGGTCTATCTAAACCGTAAAACAGTGCCATTTACTCGCTGCGGTAAGCCAACACCTACAGCAGTGACATCTGCATTATCGATGTTGAATACTTCCTTCATGCCAGCGGCGAATGCCAGGTGATGCCACCTGTTGCGCTCGGCACTGTTCGCTCCGACAGAGCGAACTAATGTCCCGTCAACGTCAAATGTGATGAGTATACGACTGTCAGTAGTAGATTGCATTACAGTGATATAGGAATAATTCTGTGGACGGTTCGACATCTGTAAAGCTCAAGAAATGTCCCCAAGTCTCTGGCTTTGGGCCTCCGAAATTTTTTCATTTTCTTCTTTTTCCGCTAAGAGCGCACAGAGCGCTGAGCAACACCCACTATCATTCGAAATGCCGAAAGGAAGATGTCGTAGGCAAAAGTTTCTCCAAGTGGGCCGAATCATTCCTGCACGCATGCACAAGGTCGCAGGTTCGAACCCCAGCCACGTCTTTTCGTCGCTTTGATTTGAAATTGGTTTTTGGAGCCTATGTACTTTGTTAGGCAACATTTCGGCTGTTATTACACTTAGTCAGCTAGTAGCGCGCCACAGGGTAATATTACTTCTATTTAATCCATCCAGATAAGTTTTTAATGGCTCTCGATCCAGAAAAAATAAGACATCGGTTTGAGAAGGCCGTTGATCTCGTGCAGAAGACTCAAGCAGGAAGCGTCGCATTCGAGAACAACTGTGAGCAAGCATTTGGTGAGTTCAGAATAGCGACATTACACAGCAAGAGAGTTCCTCATCTATTAGATGAAGTTACTCTTAAAGATGATGTAATTGGGAGGCTATGGTAGGGTCGGCTAGAAAACCACGATTGAATCACAGCATAATCTATTGAAGAGGAGGATCTTTCGAATGAGCCTGTCTACAATATATGCTCATTCAATCTGCACGCCTTGACAGTGACATCAAGGGCTTTGCCGAGCTTCCCCTATATAGTTTCTAGGGTTCACCAAAGACGCGCTTGGCAAGATTCATTGAATTAACTGTTGGAGCGGTCTTTGAATGAAACTCCGCTGGGCTAGGTAGTGATCGTAGCTTAACGGATTGACCTGCTACCAGTATTCTCGTAAAGGGGTGTAGCATACAACGTAACCTTCCGGGCCAGTCTTGCCATATTCCTCTCTGTTCTGATGTAGGTGTGGGATTTCCTATTAAAAGTGTCCGAGACGAGGCCACCTTATCATCAGCGAGTCGATGAGGTTGTCGACATACTGCTACAGTCGAAGCCATGGATGGAAGCATTTGCTAAGAACCCTAAACTCGTAAAGAGTAGAGACCGTCTTCCAGAGGAGGTAGTGCTGTCGGGACTAACATCACTTTTGTTGACGAATCCAACTCAGATTCGGCCAGCATTCGATAACCGACTGCAGGACTTTGTTGAGCTGGAGGATGTTCGACAGTATCGACTACTTCTTGACGATTCGGCAGAGAGCGATCTCCTTCAGAAGGCCGTTGAGACTTTCAGCAATCAGTATTGCGGTACAAGCATTTCAGTCGCGAAGGGCCCGGATGCTCCCTATGACTGTGTCATTTTGCCTTCTAATTCATACCAGAAAGCCGAGGAGCATTTGAAGCAAGGGAAGGACGTTCTGTTGCTTGGGCGCCTCCCCGAGAGCACTTCGCAGCTTGAAACTCTAGCTAGGTTCTCCAAGGAGTATCCTAACTCGAAGCTGGTCGCTACCTATCCAGAAGATGCCATACACTCCCTGCAGCCCATTGCCAATATCAAATCATTATTTATATCATTTGGCCCAACTGTGAGTAAATTACAGAGTTTGCGAATTCTCAAAAAGGTTACTAGTAATGCTAGAATTACAAAGTCATCAGTAATTGGTGACAATGAATCCAAAACCGTTGGATGCTCCCTGGAAGGAGGCGCGGCTGTCTGTGCCCGATGGACTCCTTCCAATGGTGACCTCTTCTGTAGTGGGGATGCATCCACTGATAACAGTGTCGTCCAGATTAGATTGGTGAAGCAAGACCCCGTGAGCATCTTGACTAAGACACTCGCAGGTATGTGTGATAAAGAGGAAACGACAGAGCCCATTGATTGGGAGGCAGAGGCCAATCTTGCTAAGTCCATTGAAAAAGACTTGCCGTTTCTAGTGTGACATCTTTGGCAAATCTCACTAATTATCGATATTGTCGTCTGGTTGCGTTACATAGTCACCTCCAGCTCTTGGCACTCACAAACACCAAGCTCGCCATACACGATTCGACTTAACCGGTGGAGTAGTTTAATAAGACATGTAGGAGACAATCCTACATGTTAGAGTAGTAAGTTACTACTAGTAACATCACTTTAACATATAATTATAACACCTGCTATCACGGTCACCTGTTCAGCAGTTCTAACTAAAATCAACAACACCTGCTGCATTAGCTGTCTTGAACTTTTGGAGCTTTAACGCTTCACAAAGGTCCGTCAGCGATTGGGAATGGAATATCTTAGAATGAAAGCTTCGTATGCGCTTTAGACCTCAATAAATGATGAGCGAAAATATACTTAATATTGTCAATGACAATTTGTCATACTGTTAATGCTGTAAGATTGACTATCACCACATGCTACTCGTGGGTCGAGACTCTACGGCTTACCAAGTACGTCGACGAAGCCGAACTTTTTGTCTAGGCATCAATGTTATCGGTCTAAACGTGGAGGGCTACATGCTGTAGCCTACAGCACATGACGTTTAACATGCTCTTTTCTCACAAGATATTTAAATAAATCTCGTTTAATTTTGGCTTCTCTAGCTCTATGCTGTATTCAGGCTAGGTATTCTATTGCTCGTCGCGCTCATTGGGTGATATCCTTGGGTGGGAGGGCGTGTTGCTGAGTCGGACGGTTCTACGAGCTGCATCCTACGGTCATTCATTGCCCCATCTGAGAAAGCTCATTGAAAGTTGGAATACAGCCCTGGCCCGGAAATCCCTGAGTGGCTTCACCGGACCTTGAGTTAGCCCCTTGTCGTTCATACCTGCCAAGACTGTTTACTGTATTCACGCAACTACCAGAACTCAAACTGTTCGGTAATGAAGGTAAGATAAACTCATGTCAATCTGATCCTAAAGCTGGACTATAAGTAGCAGCAAGCGGGCCTTCAAATATAATATAAAGATGAGTATAGCATAAAAGACAGATAGGCTAGAGGTGGGCTGTTGACGCTAGACGGTGGCTAATGTCAGCGCCCCAGCTGTTTCGTTATAATAGTAATCTGTGCAGCATCATAGATCTTTCACATATAGCTGGCAAAAAGGTAGCGGTTATCCGCTCTTTCTGAAATGGAGTTTTATTAGCATCAAACTTGAACTCATTGCCCGGCGGGCACACCTTACTTAAAACTTTGGTGAATCCTGTACGTTTGTACATGGCGATGGCCTCTTCGTTTGTGTCCTTAACGTGAGCGGTCATAGCAATAATGTTTGGTGTTTTCTTGCCCTGAGGGGTCGTACTATAAATGATACATTTATCTCCAAGACGATAGTTTCACATGTTAGTACAGAAAGGCTTACGATGAAAATTCATAGAAGTGAGAATCAGGAGGCAGCACCTAGTATACGGGCCTTACCAGTAGGACACTGTATTTAACCAGATTACTCCCAATACCATGTCCACGGTAACTCTTGGAAACGTAGACCTGCAAATCAGCGTAAGCGCTACAGAACACACTTGATGAATCTTCAGCTGTACGATAGTGCGCGCTCCAGGGTTGTGTGATCGATGACAACAGTTTATCTTTTTGTGTTGAATTTGGGTGTCATAAGACGGATGCGGTCGGCTTGTAGAGAAAGCCACCGATGGCCTTAGAATGCTCAATCTGTCGCTTATAAGCTGTTTGCGCAATTTCCCCGTTACGTACATAATCTATGAATCCGAGGGAGCCTTCCTTCTTGGGCGGCGGCCTGATCGGACATATTCACAATCATATCACGTGAAGAGCTGCTTGGTCAGAGCATGGAATACTAGCCGCGGAATGGGAAGTTTAGTAGCAGAGGCTTAAGAGGTTTAAGCAGGGAAGTTTAATAGCAGAGGCTTAAGAGGTTTAAGCAGGGAAGTTTAATAGCAGAGGCTTAAGAGGTTTAAGCAGGGAAGTTTAATAGCAGAGGCTTAAGAGGTTTAAGCAGGGAAGTTCAAGGCTGAGGGAAAATCACTTCGTTACATCATTCCTTTGACAGCGCTCTGTTCCTCAGGTGGCAACGAGTCGTCAGGTACCGTCATCGTGATGAATCCAACCACCGCCTGAAACACGAAAATGGAATGTACAGAATACAGTAGTCAATTCTTATTCGAGTCATTCTGTAGGCAGTCTGACTGCTAGTGAGTATGCATGAAGCGAGGGGAAGCTTACATGATGGCCTTTGCTCAAGTTCACAGCCGTATAACAAGGGATGCGTAGTTCCTCCTCGCATTCACTGAACAAGGCATTGTCGCAGTAGTCCCCCTTCTCATAGTTGCGGTAGAGGATGTCTCCGGTTACCGATAACACGAAGAGAGCCGAGGACACCGTACACAAGTGTAGCTTCATACACAAATACACAGCTGGCATCAGTAAAATGTCGCCAATGTGCTGACCCTTTCACTTATTCTATGCACCCTTGTCGCAATAGTTTTGTGACCGAAGGGACAGAAGTCCATGTCACATGGAGCATGTGTCTCCTTACTCTTCCATCACTTCTACACCATTTCAAGATCTTATTAGTAAAAGCCAAGACCAAATTAGTTAAAGCCCAGAACAAATTGGTAAAAGCCCAGAACAAATTAATATAGCCCAGAACAAATTAGTAAAAGCCCAGAACAAATTAATTCTTTCCCAGATCAATTTAGCAACCTGCTAGTCATGACTTCGATAAAGCCGCCTAATAGGCGGCGCCTAAACCATTCCACGCACACGTGCAGTCACAGTGCACATCGTGCACCACGTACGTTGAATGGATTTCGGACTGCAACCCATTTGGTTCGACCAACTTCGCCGATTGTCATGATTTGTGATCAACCTGTTGACTTCAAAAGGGTAAGATGAGGTTACTGAGGTGATGATGTAGATTACTAACCTCTATCATCACGTGGGTAGGGGTGAGAATTGACTGATAGAGAAGGCGTATCAAGCATTCACCGCAGAATCGATCTCTGATGGTGAATTGAGCCTCCGTCCACTCTGGTCACGAAATTGGTGTGGGCTTTTACTAATTTGTTCTGGGCTATATTAATTTGTTCTGGGCTTTCACGAATTAGATCTTGAAATGGTGTAGACTGATGCACGCCATTTGTGCCCCTACAGCTAATGTAGCCGACCTATTTCTGCGCGGTCACGACGATCGCGCGCCATCTCTCTACTATTTCTTTTAGCCTAACTATTTTAAATGTCACCATTATCGTGGCTGCTTTTCAACAAAGGTAACCCGCCTTTCCTTCATCTGAGCATCTCACGGCTCGTTTTTTGTATGCAGCTATTTCTGCGTAGACATTTGCGCGAATGTATATTCATTCGACATTGTTGAAGCGCAGGGCCCTGTGTGCGAGGGTTAGATTATTTAACTTGAATGCAAAGAACACTACATTGGGAGTTTGATACAGACTATATTTTACAAGTGACAAATTCGGTAATATATGTGATAAATGACCGTAAATACTTGGACGTTCTTGGTGCTAAAACATTCGGTATAGCAAGATAAACTGAACATGAATTGTATTTTTCTGATGGCACTATTAATAAGGGTTACGCGCCGTCAGATAACTCATCGTAACGAGGCGAATGTCTTCACAAAATCATAACTGCCATACAGACTCGTTACAATAAACGAAAAGACAAATCAACACACCAGACTGATTAGAACGCGTCCACAGGATCCCAATCATACCACCTGCGAGAATGGCATGCGCGGGTCTGTGATGCGCGCTGGACAACAAACGGTCACTTGGTGCGATATCCGAATCGGTGCGCTATCCGGAGTCTGTTAATGGTCTAACATCAGCAGACAGCTTTTGGTATCGTATAGATCGTATAGACATCATATTGCCTATACTACACTCGGACAACATTGGAGGACATAGACCGATTCGCTCAATAAGGCTACTTACAGCATAGGCATGACTACGGCGCCTGGAAAGAATGAGAATTTTTCTAATGGTACATTTCAAGGAGATTCACTCAGAGAACCACTGAAAATACTTAGATTCGGATTGTTGTAATGGACAGAATATCTTTCTCTTTCACCAGCCACATCTATGGAAGCGTAAGCTTCATAATACCAAGTGGCCAAGTCTAGTGAAGTAATGATAACTGTTAGTCCACACTTCGCTTCGATAAACCTACCACTTGCTAATGTCTCAGCGTTCAAGACCAGGCGAGCGATGCTATTGTTGTATGCAACAGCGGTAGCTTGCGCATTGTTTGCACCAGTAGCGCTCTCGAGGTAGGGAGCTGTTACGGTGGCACTCAAGGAAGCGGGGAAATTGAGCTCCCATCCACCTTTAATAGGAGAACCCGTCTCAGAGAAAAGTGGAATATGAAGGGATATCCTCAAGGTAATATTTGCACATAGTAACCAGTCGTAGGCAACATCACCGACAGTCCAGACAGCGACATTAATCGGACGACTTTGATTATCAAAGCCGGTAGAAAGTTCTATCGAGGAGAACGTCTTGACGCTAGTTATATTAGATAACATTCTCACACCACCATTTACTTGGCTCTTATTTCTCAAGATATACCAACAATAGGTCCCCTTCACTGCTTTATGCAGACAATCCTTGGGGCTACTGGCAACTTCCGGGATCACCGGGAATGGGTTGTCTCCCAGGCATACCTGCGATATCACAAGCAAAAGGCTGATGGAGATGGTTGACGGAGATAACATTGGAAAATCCGGAGAAATGAAGGATCGAAAACCTGCCACGAACCGGCAAAGGTCTCACGGGGACTAATCGCGCGCCTCACGATGAACTTCAAGTTTGCTCCAGGCGCACACATTTTTCGCGCCATGCTGACAGAATATCACTGGCACGCGTGCACAAACCCGGCCTCTCTGCTTGAACGATAACCGATCAGGGAACAATATTTCCAGCCACTATTTATCAGCGAGTAACCGAGCTTGAGCGGCATGTATGTGGCCACCAACTGGTTGGTGGCAGCTTGTGACTGAAAAGCTACTCGCCTGTCCTCCGAGCCGTAGAGAACGCATATGGTTCTACTTTTTCCGAAGCTCCTTGAGTTGCTCGAATCCCACTGGCTTGCTCAAGAAGAAATTCGTCCGGAAGATGCGCTCAAACGGCGTATGCTTATCGCTTTTCTGAGGCGTGTTGTGCGCCAGGTTGGCCAACCAGCTTGGCGCCGCCAAACCTTTTTTAGCGAATATCTACATCGGAGTTGCCGTGCTGTGCTGAGCGTGTTCACGCGAATGGGAAAAGGCTCCAGTACTTCGCCGAGAGGTCCCGAATATGTTGGAGGATTACACAGTCGACGGATTACCAGTCGTAATAGTAGCCTCAGAAGCTACCACAATGTTGGTTAGATTCTTGTTAGCATCATCATCGGTTGAGGTCCTCTCAGTAAAAGACGTCGGAAGCGTCTTGTGCGCTTGACTAGTGCAGCCTACAAACTGATTCCACGCGTCATATCTCCGCCAGGAGCCCCTCACTTTGAAACTCGAGCGATGCAAAGCGTATGCCAATATCGAAATTCATGCGGCGTCCCAATTAGGCTTATTGAGTAATGCAGTGAGCAGCGCAACTCGTGTTGTCGAGTTCGCAATGGATGAGCTGCATGCTATCACTTCAGAGATCGTTGTCGGCAAGTTGCGAGTGAGCACACCTTTGCTGAACGTGATGCGGCGAATCGTGACATTTAAGCCATAGCTATGGCTTAACAATGAACACAATGAACAAGGATGACGGCACCATCCTGATGCGCTACATTAGAACTGATAGTGACCACTCAATTCTGTACCAATCGGCTGTCGATTCGCTCATTGCAATTGAAAGGATTTATGCATTCTCCAAGGATTATTCTTTTCCCCTCGCTTGCGCTAATTCCTCAGAGGACCGTAAAGAAGGATCTCCGAGATTTCTAATTCCTCCAACCGATTTGGAACCGGTTAAATCCCTGCAGGTAACGTAGTGCAGCGAACTCTCTGTTCAGCTAATCAGGGGTAGTACGACCTCAAATTTCTGTCAGACGTTAGTAGCTGACATACTACTGCTGTATCTCGTTATTATCGCTTTGCTACTCTACTATCACCAACAAAACATGAGTAATTACCCGAACAACGGATATCAGACATGATCACGCTGAATTGCCAAGCCTTGAGCGCGGAGTTCTTCTTCGTACTTCCTAGCTTCGTTCTCGTATCTGTGAGATATACCAACAATCATTTCAAGTACTATCCATACAGAAGTTTGATCCTATGCCTTCGCCTGAGTAGCAGCTCGAGATTGGCACACCGAAGTTCCTCGGCAATGCTGAGTGGCACAGGCTAATCGATTGTTCTGAGCTGAGCCCTTACAAGGTATCGTTGCGTTTTTCATTATCCGTAAAGTCGTATTTACTCTTATTCTCGAACCATGATGTGGTTATCGTCGCCTTCTCTGACATACAATACTTCTCGGTGGTATTTCAGTCAACTTCGCAGCGTAATAACATACTTAGATCTTTAGCGTAGCTCTCCAACTCGGCATGCTTCTCATCGATTTTCACTCGTCTCTGAATGAGGGCGTCTGGTGGAAGGCGCTGTGCACTCATATCTATCAAATAAGCTGCCCGGTTCACATTGATAACTCTCATACGAATATCCATGAAATTCAGCTTTGCGGCTACTTATTGCTTTCATGTTGAGCATTTCTGGATTGACAATGCAACACACTAGTCTAATAAAGATTAATAATTACATAATGGAACAGTAACTCTGATAACAAGTCTCGCTGGCCTTGGTAGTGGACCGCCGTAAGGTCCAGGGGAAAACTAGGCCCGTCCCGAGGGAAACTAATAACTTGGTGGCTTAACCAGATTTGCGACAAGCGCACACGTGGCGGCACCAATGACAGAACCGAACTGCATGCAAATTCCAGCATGCTTCAATACACCTTCCTTATTATACGGCTTCAGACGCAGCATGGTCGCTGATTTGGTGAAGGCAATAGTGGCACCACCAATAACGGTAATAATAGTGAAGAACGCTGTACCAGCCGACTGGCCCGCCAAAGGCAGGTCCTGAGGAGGAGCGTAGGACAGATATAGTGTTATGAACCTAAAAGATATTGCTAGATAATGATAGCGAGTTACGGACAGCTTACACTCCGAGATTCCATAGAACCACTGATCCTATTTCGGCTGATTTCACAATCCAGTTGTTTCGGTAGTGTGCCCCGAGAGCCCAGGCTGCTCCCATGGATGCTACTGGTCTACACGCAAATAGAACATTCTGAGCTAAGAGATATCCGGCTGGATAGGCGCGAGCAGCAAACGGCAGGAATGTAGGAGTGAGGGCGTTTTGCACGAACGATAGCCAACCGATAAGAAGGAAAGGTGCGATGAAACGTTTGCTCTCTTTGGTGAATAAGGCGCGCTCCTCGGTAACCATATCAGTTGACGGGCTGCTTGTCACACTCGAATCATCCAGCTCACTTTCGTTCACGACATTTTTCTTGTAATAAAAATGGAGTAGTAAGAATGCCCCGGTACATATAATCACTATGCAGCCTATCACAGCAAAGTAAACGGTTGGGGTGAAACCAATGGCCTTCTGCACGGCTACCACAGCTGCGCTTGCTGCACTTGAAAGACTCTCGCCAGTGGCTAGAGCGGCTAGATAGGATGGATGGGAACCGAAACCTCCGGCATATGGCCAGAACACCAGATTGGAGAGACAATCACTCATAGACGCTAGGAGAGCCGACACCAATAGACCGACTGAATGTTGTGCACCAAACACTTCGGCTGTTAGATCCCAAATACCACAGGCAAGGAACATAGAGAAACCACTTGATAATAATACTATAAGCATAGCTATCCATAATGGTGGCTTTGGTAGATAGGAATATGCTAAAGGGGCTATATTACCTATTTGAATAATAACTACCAAATATGATGCAAGATTCCATGACTCTGGTAAAACAGGTGCAACGGCCCATAACTCTGAGAACAACGCATTGGTCTCAATCCAGGCTGATACACCGATGAGGACGAATATAGCGAGGGCAAATGGCGATGCTTGTCCCTTAGCAGGCATCCTCAACCTGAACGTATTCTTCGCTGTCGGCTCGGCGGCCTCTTGTGCCAAAGTCTTCCCTTTAGACTCTTTACCGGTAGCAGGGTTAGTCGTTTGCTCGATAGACTGATTGGACGGGGGAGGCATCCCGCCGTCACCTTCAGAAACAATACTGGAGTTCCTACGCCGACGATGGTGATGGGTAGGTGTTGTGAGCTCAGTCATGGAGAAGGAGGAGGGTACAAGGGGCTCAGTGAGAGCCGAGAGCATGCATTCTACCACCGACCGACAGCATCCCAACTGTTTGCAACAAGACACTTAAAGCAGGTTTGAGAAATGCGTAATTATGGTAGTAGGCAGCGACGATACCAAGCATGTTGGTGACGACGCGACAGGACAGTAACCGTCTGAACGAAGTAACTTAATAATACTATGACCACATAAACAACAACAACATCAACAACATCGATAAAAAGAACACAAGTAGGGTAGTGATTATGCCCATACTAGAAAGGAGTAAGTGAGGCGGTGGTGGTCCCTACGGTGGTGAGGCGTAGTCTGGAGGTTTACATAAATTAGCGGTAAGAGCACAGACTACAGCGCCGATTAGAGAGCCTATCTGCATGCAGATACCAGCATGCTTTAACACACCCTCTTCATTGTAGGGTTTAAGTCTAAGCATAATGGCGGCCTTTGTGAAGGCAATAGTTCCTCCACCAACAACAGTGATGACGGTGAAGAAGGCTGTACCAGAGGATTGTCCAGCCAATGGCAGATCATCAGGGGGAGCGTAGGACAGGTACAAGGTTATGAAACTGAAAAGGGTAAATAATACTTTGTAATACAAAAGGCTCTTACACTTCTATATTCCACATTATTACTGCTACTATTTCAGCAATCTTAACATACCAATTATTTCGATAACGAGCACCAAGTAGCCAGGCAGCCCCCATAGATGCAACAGGGGCGAAGGCGAAAAGGACGTTCTGAGCTAAAAGATATCCAGCAGGATATGCCCGACCAGCGAAGGGGAGAAATGTGGGAGTGAGGGCATTCTGGACGAATGATAGCCAACCGATGAGAATGTAAAAACCGAGGAATCGCTTGCTCTGTCGGGAGAATAAACTATGCTCCTTCACCGCGCTTGACGACGAGTCACTGGTGTCGTCCTCTGGAGACGGATCCTCTCGAACAAAATCATGCAGGGCTTTGCCGCTATAACCGAAATGAAGCATGAGGAAGCCTCCTGTACAGAATATAACAATACTTCCAATGATGGCAAAGTATACTGTTGGGCCAAAGCCACTGGCTTTTTGAATGGCCACAACAGCAGCACTAGCGGCACTCGAGAGACTCTCACCCGTCGCAAGGGCCGCTACATAGCCTGGGTGTGAACTGAATGACCCCGCATATGGCCAGAACACCAAATTAGAGAGACAATCACTCATAGATGCCACGAAAGCAGATACCAATAGACCGACTGAATGTTGTGCACCAAACACTTCGGCTGTTAGATCCCAAATACCACAGGCAAGGAACATAGAGAAACCACTTGATAATAATACTATAAGCATAGCTATCCATAATGGTGGCTTTGGTAGATAGGAATATGCTAAAGGGGCTATATTACCTATTTGAATAATAACTACCAAATATGATGCAAGATTCCATGACTCTGGTAAAACGGGTGCAACGGCCCATAACTCTGAGAACAATGCATTGGTCTCAATCCAGGCTGATACACCAAGCAGCGCGAAAAGGACAAGAGCAAGTGGGGAGGCTTTGCCAGCTGTTGGCAACCTGAGGGTGAATGTTCTTTTGGCCGTTGGATCGGATACATCTTCAGAGCCGGAGGGTCGATGGCTTGTTAAAGCCGCCGCCGCTGCCGCCGCCGCCGGCTGCTGCTGCTGCTGGTCATCTCCCTCTTGTGATGGGTGAGTGGAGGAAGGTGTAATAGATAGGGGCATTGATGGGAATTAGATTATGAGGATAATGTGCCCCACATGCAAACAAGCCTAACCATCGGATCAAAGCTACCCCAATACCATAGTGACACATGTAACTCTGTGGTCACTCTACCGACCTAACTCGTATCTTTGACAATATTATTCACTACGCTCCCGTGGCTCTGTATCCCAATCGTGTTCCACCAAGACATTCCAGACCGGCTTACTACGAGCATTGGGAGTATAATCCCGTCGTCCTACGTGATAAGGGGCATATCAGAAAGCGATACTCCGAGATCGCTTCACGAACACACCGGGTGAGCATCAGTCTCAACAACTCACTGAGACAGTCATTCTATTGCTGTTTCCGAGTCCCTACCCTCATCGAAAAGCACCACTACATCTTACCTACCGTTAGAAAGTCCTCAAACACTGATAGAAGACCTAGTCAACCTTAAAGGGACCTCAAACACTGATAGAAGACCTAGTCAACCTTAAAGGGCCCTCAAGCACTGATAGAAGACCTAGTCAACCTTAAAGGGACCTCAAACACTGATAGAAGACCTAGTCAACCTTACGTAACCCACCCCACATCCCCTCCCTACTACATCCGTTCCTTGGCACTCGGCGCCTTTCCACTGCCGAATAGTATTGTTGCCAACCCAAGCTAACTCAACCACATACTGATCTTAAAACTCGCATATGCGTAATAATGCAATTAAGCTCATAATGACCGATAAGACAGGCCGACTTCGAGGACAATGTTCCCACTTGCCAAGGGTGCATGCCCTCTTCATGGTATGATACTCTGACCGCTACAAAGCAGCCGTAACGTTACTAACTGGGTGGTTAGGAAAGAAGCTATGATGGAGGCTTACAGAGATGAATGACCATAAAGCATACAATGGCCCCCAGTGCCGAACCTATCTGCATGCACACTCCTACATTCTTTAGGGCCCCATCCGAGTTGTGCTTTCTAAGGCGAAGTAGGATAGCAACCTTACTAAATGACACAGTAGCTCCACTAGCTACCATTATTGAGGTAAAAATAGCTGTTCCAGCGGCCTTACCAGCAAGCAACATGTCCGTTGGTGGGATGTAGGCTAATACCACCACTAACACCCTAAAGATTGGGACCTTACCTTACCGACTTAATTGTGCTATACGACCTACCCGAATGCGTTCCATGCCGCAAAGGCTATAATATCTAAAATCCTCATCAGCTTCCCTTCGCCTTCTCGGTAATTCAAAACATACGCTGCCGTTAGCGATGCCACTGGACGACATATAAATAGGAGATTAGTTGCCAAACCGTAGGCCCCTGGATAGGCTCGGGATGCAAAAGGCAGGAAGGTCAAGGTCACAGCGTTCTGGATTAGCGACAGCCACGCCATCAGCGCGAAGAGGCCCAGAAACGGTAGATTCATCCGACTGAAAAACGGACGGCCTTCTATTACTGGCATCGACTCCACAGCCTTTGGACGGAGGTAAAAGTGCAGTGGTATGAAAGCAAGGGAGCATATGGTACTGTAGACACCTACAACAGCAAAGTAAGGTGTAGAGCCAAAGCCCAAAGCCTTTTGTACAACTACTAGGGCTGCTGGGACGGCACTAGACAGGACCTCTCCTGTACATAGGAAAGTGAGGTATAGGGAACTTGGACCGAAACTGGCAGCATACGAGAAGAACACCAAGTTGGACATAATGTCGGTCACAGACAAAAAGAAGAATGTCGAGAACAACCCCACCGATTGAGGGGAACCAAAAACAGTGGCGGTCTTGGCCCAAAGCCCCGCAGTGAGGTACATCGCCAGAGAACTAGTTGATAATACTAATAGCACAGCCGCCCACAGCGGGGGCTTTCTAGGGAGGTAAGTGTACATAGGTATTATAATATTAGCACACTGACCAATCACACTCAAGTAAGATGCCAAGCTCAAAGATTCGGGTTGATGCGGTACAATAGCGAAGAGCTCAGACCAAACAGAATTCTGACCGACCCAAGCCGATATACCCAGCAACAATAAAATGACAAGAGAGATGTAGCCACGAATGCCTAGAGGCGGCTCCGACACTTGAACCTCTACACTTGTAGGTGACTCTTTCATGGGAATAGAGGTATACGATTTGAAGGACATCCCTGACATGGTGTGCGGTTTCCGTTATAGCCCTTACACTCTCCAATGTATAACCCAACACAACGCAATAGTGCAAATTCCCTTAGCCTCAGCAGCCGACTACTCAGTAGCTTATTAACATCATTAATATCCGCTACTTAAAACGTCGATAACCGCCACCAACACCATACAACAGCAGCTGCTACAGCTTAGTTCCTCTGGGGAGCACGGCGGGGAGGGGCCTCACGGACGCGACGGTTCTCGGCGGAACGCACACGAACGACACGAGCGTGAATGGCGCAAGACACGCAGTACACCTAAACAGCGTTGATAATAATACAAGTTATTGACGGCTAATATAAGCACCTACCTGCTTAATGAAAAGCTTAGGAAGAGCATAGGACTGGTAGACGGAGGCTTCACGGATATCTCTTTGGGAGGAGGCATCGACAATGTTCCTAACGTTGAAACGCTTGATGGCCTTATCCTGAAACAAACCCAATCACCGTCAATCCCTTCCATCAACATTCCCAGCCTTCGATCCTCAATAAGTTGCCCATATTAGTAGTACCTTTGGGACGGCTCTGGCGCAGTTAGAGCATCTCAAAATGCAAGTGTGACCGCGTCCGTGCTTGGAACGTCCGTTATTACGACGCTTAGTAGGCATACTGAGTCTCGATCGGAGGTAGGGGGCTGATCTAGGGCCTCACAGGCTCTCGCTGCGACTTAATCGATCACTCGGGCGAGCGAGATTCACCTTCTCAAAATTCTGCGCTACCTCTAGATAGATCAGTTGGGCGAGCGAGTCCTTTCCTTTCGGTCATACTTGCCTTCCCGGTTGCTGTCCGCCCGTCGTTGGTTATGTCTTACAACGCTGTAAAGGAGGAGCGCTGCCAAACTTTTGGCCGCAAGAAGAACGCTGTTGCCGTTGCCCTTGTCTCCACTGGCAAGGGTATGATCCGTGTTAATGGAATGCCTTTGGATCAGGTATTATTCGATCCAATCTCTCGGACCTATTGAAAATGATATCATTTAGGTTAACCCTCCTACTCTTCGTGTGAAGACTATGGAGCCTATCCTGCTTCTCGGTGCTGAGCGCTTCCAGAACATTGACGTTCGCGTCCGTGTTCGTGGTGGCGGTTACACTTCTCAGATCTACGCCATCCGTCAGGCCATCGCCAAGGGAATCGTCTCTTACTACCAGAAGTGTAATAATAAGATGGAGGGTCGCTAGGATTTTATTTTATTCTTCCAGACATCGATGAGGTCTCTAAGAACGAGATTCGTGATATCCTCATCTCCTACGATCGTTCCCTCATCGTTGCCGATCCCCGCCGCTGCGAGCCCAAGAAGTTCGGTGGCCGTTCCGCCCGCGCACGCTTCCAGAAGTCCTATCGATAAACGCTTCATCACCTCCATGCTGCCTCTTGCTACTTTACTATCTGTATTGTTGCAATTGTTGTTGCTGGTGATAGATGATGTCGGTTTCGAAGGTATACCTGGCGGCAACGCTAGTTGCTTTATGGCTACCTACGACGTTTAACAACAGCAGTTACGGCCGGACACTTGGTTCACAGGTGTTGTGTTATTAGTATTTAATAAGTCTTATGGGGGAACTTGGGAACTCAACTCCATTTTAATAATAATACAACAAATGGCTTGTAAACAACTCGACAAGGAATGTATTAATGTTGAATCATATCAGAATGGCTTTCCGGCCCATACAGTGCAGTAGCATCACCTCCACCAACAACCGACTCCACTGCAGCTGTCAGCCACCCTCTTGTTAAAACCTCCTTC
The DNA here is from genome assembly GCA_013115145.1 of Perkinsus chesapeaki. Taxonomy (NCBI): domain Eukaryota; phylum Perkinsozoa; order Perkinsida; family Perkinsidae; genus Perkinsus; species Perkinsus chesapeaki. Next base: position 16,219 of record JAAPAO010000346.1, on the reverse strand, counting down.
TTAGGATCACCAAGGACACTGCCGAGCTTCTCAACTCTGGAGGCGTCGGAATCCATCAGTTTCACTCGGACATGGTTATTAAACCGCACCTTCTTGGCCGAGCCTTCTTCTTCCCCCTCGTGTGGTCTCGTAGGGGATAGGGGATCCACCAAAGTCACTTCGCGCATTTCACGCTTACCCTGGCAGCAGTCATTGCTACTTCTGGTCTTCGACCGATGAACCGTTCTAACATGTATCAGAATCTCCTCGACAGAGCCACTGCTTGAATGTTCACAATAAGGACAATGGTAATGGAAGGGCACCTCTTCACCAAACCTGTCAGGCGTTCGTCGCTGTCGTCTTAGTGATCGAGCTGAACCACTTGGAGAGGAGCTCGGCGATCCATCGGCACCTTCTGGAGAGATTGGGGGTATCCTTCGACAACCCGATAACGGACTTCCGCTTGCTGCCGTCCTAACCCGACGAATAGGCCTGTCCGATTTGCCACCCCAAGGGCACCGACAAGGGAAGGCTGTGATACCGCCGAGATTGATCCTCTTAGAAAAATGTTGATCAAAATAATGATGCTGCAAGGTTTTGAACCCGCATGGATTAAAGGACGCTGTTGTACATAGCGGGCACTTAAAAACCCCCTCGTATAGCTGGTTCATGGGATGCTCCAACGGATGTACAAATGAAGTATCAGTGTATTGCAGCGGAGATCTCCATGGCTCCGATGAACAGCTAGAGCAATTAGGTTGTCGTGGCACCAAAAGGGACTTCACTGAGGTATTCTTATCAATCAGATTATCAGCCATTATTACTGAACACTACTACCGCTCCTGTCATCAGCAGCCTCCCAATATTAATATCAACACAATAGCGTATAAACCACGAAAATATGATCAAAGATAGGCTGCTGCTGGGTGGTGGTGGTGTAAAATACGAACTAGTAACAGCAACCATCGGCCGGTTCAAAACCCAACTTAAAGGGCGTAGAACTCAAAGTCACGATCCTTCTTTCGGACATGCTCCTTCCATCCCTGAGTATATTAAGCGATATACGAGGCAGCTTGAAAACGTTCAACCAATCGGGGCTGAATTTCGCCCACACTCCAAGTCGCACAGGTACGAAGTGAACGTTCGATGACAAGCCCGTAGGACTCACCTTCTCAAAGTCCTTCTGTGTAACCACATAACGATTCCTCCTTACTGCTTGCATGCCTGATAAATATTAATGTATAGGATATTCTACGAGGTGTGTTAATGAATACGCTGCTTCTCAGACATAGATTACTCCTCCGATCGGAAAAGATTTACATATTTTATAATTGGACTCTTCGCACAACTATTGAAGTGGGATAAATTGAACACCGCGATTTTCGAAGGAGCTCCACTCCAGGGTCGTGGATGGCTCCTTGGTATTTCAAGATCACTGTCAACATTAGGTTGGGTTATATTGCCAACTAGGTTTTTAAGATGTTTGAGGTGAGTGATAAAGAAATATTATCAAGATCCCAGCGGGGGACAGAAGAACATTCAACGATTCACTCAAGAGGGATGTGAGCATTCCTGTTGAGGGAGGCAGCAGCACGGTGCTGCCAGCACCAAATGGCTTTGCAGAGTTCTTATGGCTCATGGAAACGCATCCCCATTACCAGATTCGACAAATGACAGTTTTTTGACCAATGTTGCTGTATAGGTGTTCCCTCTGTATTATTACCTGCTTCTTGACATATAGCCGCAATATCAGCAGCTGATATCTTCTCCGGCCTCGAGACGAAGTCCTCGAGGTCAACATCCTCAGAAAGATTCATCTTCCCAGTGATAGTTTGGAAAATTAACCTAAACCAGCGTAACCCACTTCAGTCACACAAAAGCTCACCTTCGCTGTCTCCTATCCGGCAAGGGGAACTCAATCTTCCTATCAAGTCTACCAGGACGCAGCAAAGCTGGATCCAACGTGTCAGCTCTGTTAGTTGCCATGATAACCTAAGATACTCTTTTACCTGGGGCGCGCGGTAAAGTGAAATGTACCTTAACAGTGGTATCTTGATCGAAACCGTCCATCTGATTCAACAGCTCCAACAGGATACGTTGAACCTCTCTATCGGCACCTAAATTGGGGGAGCAACTAAATTCCACAGTACTTGGTAAACTCCCTACCAGTCTGAGCATCGAAACGCTTGGTGGCGATAGAATCTATCTCATCAATAAAGACAATAGAAGGCGCTTGCTCGCGTGCCAAACGGAAGACATCTCTGACCATGCGTGGGCCCTCGCCTGACACCAGCACCATAGATCAAGGGACCTTCTATCACCTCCTACCGCCTACCTAGGTATTTTTGAACAAACTCTGAACCGACCATTCTGATAAATGTGGCCGTGGTGTGATTGGCTACTGCCTTTGCCAGCATTGTCTTACCAGTACCTATCAATCAGATCCTCTACATACCTACCAATAACAACAAGCCTACCAGGAGGGCCATATAACAGTACACCACTAGGAGGATCGATACCGATTTGAGCGTACCTAATACCATAAATCTCCATCATACCTTCACCTCCCAGACCTCCATTACAGATCCTTCTGCACCAATGGCAGCTCCACAGCCTCTCTTATCTCCTGTTTCTGTATATCAAGGCCACCGATATCAGCATAGGTCACATCAGGCTTCTCAGTCATGGCAGCCGACTGCACCGTAGAGTCCGCCTCTGGTGGTAATATTTCAACAACAGCATGAGAGTGTCTATGAAGCGCCACAGAGCAGCCAGGCTTCAGATCCTCCCTGTTGATGGTCGAGAGGATACGGACGTAATCGCTAGAGCCTTGAGAGCTCTGTATGATACCGTGCTCAGCGTCAATGATCTCCGAGAATTGGCCAATAACAAGCGGCACAGAGCGGACCCTTTGGATCTCCTCTCTGGCTCGTACCATCTCCCTCTTTAAGTTTTTAGTTTCATATTTTATATACCTGTCACCATCATCGATGCCCCGCCTCCCCTCTACACCAATCCCTTACTCTTCTTGAATGTCCAACTGCTCAAGCTGCTTCTGTAGCTCCTTAAAACGCCGATACCTAAATACATATCTGAAATGCTAAAAAGCCAGTGACTCACATGTCAATATCTACACTCTTCGCCGAGGGATACGACGCTGCCTGATCGACTGCAGCAGCAGTCGATGATGACGGCGGTGAAGGCCTCTGGGCTACTGCTGCCGCTGACATACCAACGACTACAATTATACAACCCTAGGAAGAAACACTACTACACTAAAAAGGGGACAGCCGACACAAAAGTGCATCATAACACAAACGAGGCCCCAAATGGTCATACCACACTTCCGTGAAATCCCCCTTCCTCTAGCGCAATAATAATGAATATAGTAGATACCTTTATGACATGCATGCTGGTGTTACTATTATATCTCAATAATGACGATGAATGCTATCAATTAATTCAGCATTAACTCAGTTGCGCTTGTTGATAAGGGAGGCGAAGTCCGAGTAGAGATCGTCATTGTCAGTTCCATCTTCATCAAAGATCTTCTTAACATCAGACAGCGTGGCATCGATACTTTGCTCTTGGGCATTTAACCTCTTAATGCTGGCTAGGAACTTATTGAACGTCTCATACGAAAGCCTGCATCAACCACCGAACCACTACCAAAACACACTCCATAGAAGAACCTCACCTGGATCTGGCAACCTTGAAGAAGCTCTTGCCGTCGATGCCGCGACCGCCGGCACTGTCACCGCTGACATCCGCCATGGCGCTCTGACAAGCTACCGTCCCGCCGGAGCGAACAACACCATCTTTTACGTCCTCATTTTTGTTGTTGTTGTTAAGCATTCCGATACCAGAAATAGAGGCATTGCTGTTATTAACAGGAGATGTCTTCGAGTGAGGGGGAATGATGCCTTGAGATGAGGAGCTGTTGTGGAAGTTGCTCGAATTGCCACCAAAGTTGTATTGATGATGCTGATTGTTGTTGGATGCACCAGTGAATCCACCGTACATGCTTGCAGAGCCCACAGGCTAAACAATCAAGTAGGAAGACCAATGCTAAGCAAGGTACTCACCGTAGTGCACATAGGTGGTGGAGCATCCGAAGCCGCCATTGGAGCGATGCCCTGATGATTATGGTAGCAGCCACTGTGAGTGGTAAAGCCCCTCGTCCTACTTGAAGGTAGCTCTCCTGCCTTAGGAACCTTGGATCAGTGTAGCCCGAATCACCCTCGTTGCCAAGACGAGAGGACTCGCTCTGGAACGAGTCCAGTGATCCCACCAAAGTCTGCTTGAGACGCTCGTAGTGCTCCAATTGCTGATTTTGCTGAGGACACCAAAGATGCCACTAAGCCACAGGTGGCAAATACTGATCTCAGATTCTGAACAAGGTTCCTGTTCTCTTCTTGCATCTTCTTAGCCGTCTGCCGCATATCGATCAGATCAACATCCAAGGCATTGCACCTCTTCTGGGTCTGCATGTGCTGAAATAACCAAGACACTCAACAACAGCAACAACACGGCGCTTAGTTCTCCTTACAGCAGCCTTTTCTTGGTCCAGACTTAGCCTCAATGCCCTAACTTCGTGCTCCAATGCTTGCACCTTGGACCTGATCATCATCAGCCCAGACCAATGATTTGATAACAACATTCCTTACATATAGGCATTTTGGATGATCTTAATTCCAACTCCGAGGCACTCATCTTGAGAATCGGGAAGCTGGACGGTCCGCTTGTTGGACTGATGATTGTCGTTAGAGTGGCCTACAGTGGTCATAACAGTGACGGTGCTAATGTCGCTATCAATAAGCATCACCAGGCCCCAGAACGAAACCCAGCAGACATTCGAGGGAAATGGTTCAATGGTGGTATATCTTAAAACCCAAAATCTAGTTCAACTTCACAGTTACTGCCGAGCCGTTAAGACCGGCATCCCTAACGGTAAGGCTGAGATCGGCCACTGGCTTGGGAGGAAATCCAGCCACCAGTACGACGGTGCTCGGGTCGGCTCCAATGCACGATGCTGCAAACGCGGCGACATCAGAGACTCTATGGGTATCCAAATTGAACTTCTGGACTTTTCGCTGACCGTCAGGAAAGCGGAACTGTATAGTAGCCATAGGCTTAGACTCATCCAGGTGCACCACAGTCCCTGCATGGGTCTCTACCTTAGTGCCTGAAGAGCTGCCACCACCGAGAGTCTGCCCCTGACCGGCAAACAGCCCATTATTGTCTTGATGAGGTGCCTCTGTTTCAGTGGGACCGGTATAATCTTCATCCTTCTGATTAACCATAACTTGAACCTCACGCATGTTCTGGCCAGATGCCGCCACTGCCCTCTCGATCTCGGGTGGAGCTATACCCTGTCGCATGTCCTGTAAGGCCTGAGCGTTCTCCTCTATAGAAGTGTCCCTAAACGGGCCACCATTCACTTGAAAACCATTACGATAAACGGTAACAATGAATCTATTGTTAGGCTGTTGGCCCGGCTCGGGTGGATTAAAAACTGCCAAGCCAGACTTCTCTCCACCAGTGAAGGAGCTTGTAGCGTTGGGGTCAGTAGGATGCTGCTGATCATCATCGTTATTATCAAACAAGCTTCGAATGTTAGACATCTCAAAAAACTGTTTAAAATGATAACTAAAATACATATCCTATAGATCTGCCAAACCCGAGACGACGACCAGCGCACCTGGCTCGATTGATCACCAAACTGCATTCCTTCATTGCATCCAAGGTTCAAGCAGTGCCACTACCAGAGCCCAATCCTCAGATAGACCACAGTCTACCGTCAAGGTACACTAAAAGGTTCATAAAAAGGCTCATGATCGATCTCCTTAACGTAACGGTCAGCGCGGCTCCTCTTGACGAGTTAAGTTTTTGGGCGTGCGCGGTGAAGCTTTAGCGGAGCGAAGCGCTTCACGTTTGCAAGATTCGTTTTTGATATTGCAATTGGTCGTTGTTTCTTTCTTTTAAAGCGGACAGTATGGGAAATCAATCTAGCAAACTGACCTTAGAGGAGCAGATGCGAGCTAATAAACGAATGATCAATCGAGCTGTTCGCGAGCTAGACCGGGAAAGGATGGCTTTACAGAGAAATGTAACCTAACTGCAATAGGGTGAAGGAAGCAATAACACTTTAGGAACAAAAATTAATAGCCGATATAAAGCAAGCTGCCAAAAAGAACCAGATGGGGCCAGTGAAGATAATGGCAAAGGATTTGGTAGTGTTGGTGGGGCGGATGGGATCGATGAAGCTGGGGTGGTCAGGTCAGAACTCGTCGGTATGAATCCAAATTTTTGGAAATGAAATCACATTTACAGGGAGTGAGTTTGAGAATGCAAACTGTGAAGTCAACAGAGGCTATGGCTAGGAGCATGAAGGGATGCACGCAAGCTATGGTAATAGGGAAGGAAACAATTCATACTATACAACAACAACAACTATACAACTTATTAATGATAACCTATTATTATCTATATAATAACCTATTATTATCTATATAATAACCTATTATTATCTATATAATAACCTA
>JAAPAO010000345.1:0-37390 GCA_013115145.1 Perkinsus chesapeaki | reverse complement strand
GATTTTAAAGGCGCGTGACCATTTGCGAGCGCTACCTGAGGCGCGCCGGCCAAAATCCCTGGCAAAATCCCTGGAACAGTTCCATACAAGATATCCGACAAGGACACTTTGTCGCACATAAACTGGAGAACGCAAGGCGGGTAATAAACAAGTATACTGACTTGTAGAAATAACAGTTTAATTATTCAATGTCGTTAGCTTCGCGTTAGCTGTCGTGCACGTGGCGTGCAAGTCAGGCCAGATGCGGACACGTCATGAGTGCCAACCGCCGTGCCTCCTGAACAGACCATAAGCTCCAGACATATTCATACTGCTGTTCACCCTTCGACTTGAAGGCACCCTGCTGGCCTCGTTGTAGCCGCTGAGCTCTCAGTCTCGACTGTCTATGAAACTCTTTCTCCTCTCGTTCGAGCAATTGTAACTAAGACACTCACATGGGAGCTCACGGTCGAGATAACAGCAGCAATAGCGGTCATCGGAAGCGCATACCTCTTTCACCAGACTAGCAATCTCCGCCTGTCTCTTTTCCCGAGCAGCTCTGGTATTGAGCAGTCCTCCAGTTCCGGTGCCTGAAACGGCGGTCAGGCAGACCAAATATGGCGAGGTCTCTGACCAGCTGGTGCAGGCGTCTTCCTGTTGTTCCTCGGCGGTGCGCTGTAGGCTCGTTGACCCTTAGGGGATGGGCGAAGCACACGCGGGGTTGTATGGATCTCTGAAAAAAGACGCTCAGTGTGCCCGTGAGATCTGAAAGATGTACAACCGTGACAACGCCATTTTCCAATAACACCTTCCTTAATATTTCCTACCGGTTTTCCTTCGATTCAAATAATTTCCCATTATTTTTACAACTGAATAGTTTTACTGCCACCGTTACTAATCTCACGCTAAGCTCCTCTGCTCACCTGAGGGCTCGTCTGTATCCGATGTCAAAGGTTCCATCCCTGGTAACGAAGCCCTGCCAGCTGATGTCTTAGTCAGGGTCATCTCACCACGAAGGTTTATCACGTGGGTTGCTGTAGGCCTATCGCTGCCGGCTCGGTCTCTAACGGGGATGGGGGACACCTGCCAATAAACTAGCGCCACGACTTGCCCAAACTTCTCACCGATCGTGACCGCGGATGGTCTTTCGCTGGAAATCCTTCGCTCCCTTCAGGCAGCCAGGGCCCTGCTGGCATTGTCTCCGCCAGCCCATCTGATGAACACATAGCCATCCAATAAGGCGACCGAGCGCAGCTACTCCGCACCAGCGTCTTCCTCAACTTCATGCAAATCCGACGTTCCATTGAGGTCGTTCTCAGGCGCCTGTTCTCTATCTTCCGGATAATCTCTTGCTGGTGGCACTGCCTCCCTGGCCAGTCTCTGCTGTGTCACCTTCTGAGCCTATCAAACGACCCTGGCTAGAGTGGCATAATGAGCTGAGCTCACCTGCACCACTCTCTTGAGAACTCGGCTCACTCTCTGGAGCCCTTCGTTAATCCTCTGGGTTGTCAGCGCCTCTGTTGTCCGAACAGTGCCTGGTAAAGCTGGATGAGCGGGATTCGGCTCGAGTGCACGGCTCGCACTTCTGAGTGCATCGACGCTGTTCTTGACTTCCTCCACCTGACTCATGGCTTCTTCAGCAAGCCGCTGGGACATGTCCTCTACAGTGTCCAGCCGGCTCATCACCTCGGCCTCGAAAACCTGGAAATTGAATCAGAACCCACTAGCAGTCTAGCAACCCTCACTCGGATTTGATCCGTAAGATCTTCGACCAATGATGACCGGCTCGGGACCGACTCTTCAGCCATGGAGCCAGCTCTTGCCTAGAACCATGCGGAATAACTCCTTTCCCTCTCAACTGGAAGCCGCTACTATCCTATCATCCCTCCGAGGCGACGGCCTCCGCAGCTCTGCCTCCAACCTGGCAAGATGTCCCAAGCGGAAACGTGAGTTCCTCACTTCGTTATCCGACGCTCCATGGACTGTTGCCAGTACGCTACACTACTCGACTGCTCCTCTGGGGTCCCCCGATCCATTTGGCTGGCCTGTAGTTCTCGAAGTTGTCTGAGAAGGATTACCCGTAGGAGGTGGGATTTGGCTACATTTGACTACGCCCAGCAGAGCGTTTTACAGCTGAATGGTTCGTAAGCACTCGAGAAATTCAGTGAGATGGATCTGAATGTAATCATCGCAGACGATTATTCAGTTTGGTCCATCAGCGATGAAAAGCGCACTCTGCTGTGCGCATGCGGACTACTTACTTGCTACTCTATCGGTCCAACAAAAACCGGTGCTCTTTTATTGCCGACACTTGTCCATACGAAGCAGTGTGAAGGTTTGTACACTTAAACAACGTAGCACAAGTCTATGTTGTATTTAACGGAGAGCAATATTGTGATGAATTCCGTGATTCACCGTTCGCCTGTAATCCACCATTCAAGACCAGCGTTCCTTATGGAGTCGCCTTATCCGATGCCAGCGATGCATTTTCAGAGTCATTTAATCTCTCTATCAGCCCGAGCGCAGTTGCGTTGATTCCTATAGCTCACCTCGCCAAGTTGCTCACTCTCGCCTCCAGCTCATCGCAGTGGTTACCAACTTTACTTATCCGTTCGCTGAATGCCTGGAATGGAGGCAATCCTGATGGAGTGGTTGCCAGAGGTGTTACCTGTACTGCCAGGCAACTCGAGGTGACACGCTCCAGTTGATCTTCCAAACGGGTTATGTAAGCGGAGCGATCCTGAAACGAATGCTTCAGGCGAATGCAGCGTTCTGAAAGCCACCGGAAGAGCTAACAGGCCCGTGAGGCATGAATTAGATAACACAGTACTGGTAGAGGCAGCCGCCAAGTTGTCACTATTTGCTAACTTAGCACTGCCAAGTAGTCTAATGATATCATGTCCCCGATGCCGATTCTAGAAGCCTCCACACCGACACAGACTCGAATACCCTTCGGCGAGTAACGCCACATTTCCCCGGAAGCCTTTTGCCTTTGCCGAAACCGAATGAGTGATTTGGTGTGAACAATCAAGACTAAACCGGTGATGAGGTAACCGAACACTGCTGGGTCAGTTAACCAAACGACTCCTGCTGTGGGGAACCCTAAGAAACCAAGACTAAGGAGTAGGCCAGCATACTGTCATGGTTCTGCCATGGTCGATGCCTTCCAATGGGTCTAGCGATCGGTGCCGCCGTCTGCTGTACCCTCCTTCACGAGGAGTAGAGGAGGACGCCGCCATGCATCCCTCTACAGCAACTGACAGTTGGTGACTTCCCGGAAATTAGCAACTCTACACCGATGATATAGAGAAACATTACGCTAAGTCGTTGGGGAGATTAGACTCTGCAAACTTCCAGTCAATAATACTCCACCACTTATTTAAATAGGAAGCTCTATCGTGTTGGTAGTCGAGGTAGTAGGCATGCTCCCAAACATCTGAACAATCAGCCATTACCGCGCGCCACAAAAACCGCCGCCGAAGCGTTACCGCAAGTGAGAAGCGGAATCTGACTATCAGAGTTGCTGAGAGGGCTGTGAGCATCTTTGGTGGCCACGAACTCGAGCTGTTTGGTTCCCTCATCCCACACTAACCTGAGCGGAGCGCATCCAAAAAACTGCCTTCTGGCAGCCAAGGGATTCATTCGGCCCATATGGACGGGAACAGTTGTTGCTTACGTGGGAATATAACGGAAAGCTAAACGAGCTGATACAGGTCGCTAATAATGGTTGAATGGGAACCTCTAGTGTTACACTACGACTCACCGGCGAACACCACCTACCATATCCAACCGCTGCCGAACAGTGCCGTCCCTTGCCTTATAAACTCATTCTTCATACTAGCCATACTTCCCCAACGAGAACGAATGAGCTCCCCTAACCGCGAGGGTACGGGAACATTGACCGCCGCCGCCGGGGCCATCGAAAGCCAGTACCTGAGGCAGCTGCATGCTTGTTCTTTATAACCGCTCCTTACATGTTGTGATTGTATATCTGACCGGCTGAGTTGAACACGGCCTCTCCTACTTTGCTGGGCCCCACGGAGACTAGCGACTCCAAGTCAATTTTTGACTCTGAGGAGTGCGACGTTGCTGCCGGTGAAGCCGGCAAATGCTCACCGGGGAATCCTGTGGCATCCAGCAACTTGGTTACATATCCCTGATGGTGCTTGTTGTAGTGGAAGTCCACTGTAGCAGCTGATATCACAGGTTGAAGCTCGCTCATCGCGTACGGCAGAGGAACCTAGAGCATCTCCCTTGATAGATTGTCCATTCATCTGCAAATTACTCTGAGCGAAGGTGAGGAGCCAGACTTGCTAGTAGCCGACATGGCGAAGTTCCGAGCTCGCAAGCCCTTAGAGGGAAATGCCGCATTGGGCACTCCCGACAGTCTCAAGCGGTCCCGCGCTCCCACGAAGAGGGCTGTGCTAACCGTGTAACCAGCGATGATGCACAGAGCCAGGAGCAGGGCCGAGGGGACACGGTGATGCCGTTTGGTGGCGATGTTATCTGCAAAACGAACGCGACGACTGGTGAGAGGAGGGACCATGAATTGGAAAGGATGACTGAATAAGTCCTCCTCAAGCTCTACTTGACCGGCCCGCTGGGACAGAGTATACGGAAGGGAATTCGGGACCTAGTTGTATATCCAGCACGGTAAAACAGACGGAGGTAGACACTCATGAGAGTAGTACAATGAAATGAGCGCATCAGAGATTTAATATGCTCTAAGTTTTGCAATGCAACCGACAAGGTAGCATGGCCAGATAACTGGCCCTGACTGGGTAACCGAAGTTTACAGCAACGCAACTCACAACAAAGCATATGGTAAGGCGAATCATATGACATAAGGCAAGTGTGACATCCTTAGAAGGAAGCAAAGCTCAACAACGGTATCATTCTAAACCTCGTGGCTGTGGGGGCTGCGCTACATAAATAACAGAAGGGTCGCTCGGATCTTGGAAGCCCACTCGACTGAGGTCACCTGAAGGACACTATTCTCAAACCGTCCTGGCGAATCCCTACCTGCCAGCACTGCTCTGACGAAGCTCGCATTAGTCGAGCGAACGCGGTCACCCGGTCCGCCGCTATGACCCGAGCCGGCTGCTGCATGGAGCCGAAAGAACAGCGGTAGGAACGTGCCTGATAATTAACAGGCATCACAGATACCTCCAGAAAGAGCCTTACCACAACCACCACTGTTAAATGTGTAAGAGAAGCGGCAATCGCCGGCACCTGGTATTGGATCGGGGGCCACGCCTGAATACGCGGCAAGGAGGCTCAATGACACCAGCGCATCATTCCCGTAAGTGAGTCAACCGTCAATAAGTACAAAGCAAATTAGTGGTACGAATTTCAACAGTCTCGGCGGCGGCGGCACCAGCAGAGTAGCCACAGCTGCCTCAATTTAATGAACTAGGGGGGATATACTAGAGGACATCCGTCCTACCTTCTATGAAGTTCGCCCCGAAAACCGGCTGTTCGAACTTGGGGCTGTTCCATGCCGACAAGGGAACCGCCGCTGAGTAGAAGTCAGCACGACTACCACTACCATCTTTGCGGATTACAAAAACCTAAAGGTACGATGTAAACTTGAACCAAACAGCTACCTCCTACTAGCCTCTTGTTTGTTAGAAATGCATCACCAGTAGCCCTCAAAGACCCAAACGAGGGCCCTTTCGCCGAGAACACGATATTATCTCTTCGCAATATAAACACTTCACCCGTCTCCGCGAGGGGGTACCTGCCCAAGCCCCGTACGTGCATCACCGTAGACCGAGTACCGTCATCGATTCTGTTACAACAGGGGCGTTAAGAAATTTTTCGAAAACTTGAACACTAGGAGTCCTCCGCTGTTTTGACCATGAATATATGTCGAATGCTCCGAGGCCTTTCAAGCATGTCAATGCATTTTCATCCTTTTAATTCGACGACTCGTTCACCGCAACTAATTACACTGCACCGGTGAATCCCCAGACTGTTTTTTGCTGCAAGTGAAACCGACCATTCGGAACCAAAGGAATGCTGAAGAGATGTGGCTCTGAAGTGTAATACATGTACTATAACTTATACAGGGGGCACTGAGCCGAAAACAAACCTTTCCATTGGAGCTTGAGGGGTTAACTCACCCAACAAAAGTGTGGGAATGCGAAAGTCTTGGTCATGGCACTCAGGAAGGTCTGTAATGGGGCAATGACGTATATCACTCATTCGACCCCGAGAGCCCGTGCTGGTCAGAACTGGCAGCCCGGTTCTCTGTTTAACCTTTTTTGTTGATCGGCTTAAGGCTCGTAGCGCAATTCAAATGTCATAATGATACTGTATGACACTAGAGAAAACGAAGCGAGGGATTTCCAGTGATACCTGTGCTGCACAAGACTTGCAAAGTCGCAGCCTCCTGTTTAACGAAAGCCCCCCCATCTCGACACACACTACACTCCTAGTGCCAGGTGGTAAGCTACGCCATGCTGAGTAATAGATTGCTCCAGGAATCTCAATCCTGTTGCGCAAGACCGCTAACTTACATCGCTCATATCGGCTACTTGTCCCCTGACTATGGAGAGTACGATCCATTGGTTCTTCGACTGTCCTCCTAAACCCCGTTACAAAATTATAGAACATTCATATTTTTTGAGATAACTTTGGAGTCAGAACGTTTTTCGACTTCAAATCTCGTATGTAACCCTCTAACGACATTCCATGACAGAAAGTTATATATTTGACAAATTTCTCGCTCGCCCTGGTATGGTATCTGAAACGGTCATGATCAGCGCGGTTACACAATAATAGAACATTTGTCCAAATTTGTCGTCTTGTGCCACCAAGTGTTCACTCGCTTATGCCTAGAGCTAGATCGGTATCCAAGCGGACACAGGAACTCATATACGACATGGGTAGGGTTAAAATATCGAGCGGGAAGCCAAGATACACTCACGAAGAGATCGCAAGGTGCCATGGAGTTTCGCGGCCAACAGTGACAAAGATCTTGTCTAAGAAACCAGATAACGAGCACCCAAAGGAAAAAGAGACTCGAGGGAGAAAGGCGTCATTGACTGCGAGGCAAAAGCGGGCGATTCTGAGGGAGTTTGCCAAGACTCCGAAGGCCACATGTCGAAACATCGTCAGAAAGTGTCATCTCGGTGTGTCGTATCAAACGGTGAGGCGATTCCTGAAGTCGACCGGAGCTCACTTCATCAAGCCCAAGACTACTCCGAAACTGACAGCTACCCACAAAGCAGCGCGTGTGAGTTTTGCCTCTGAGCACCTTGCTTCGGGAACCGACTTTTCCACATGGATCTTCTCCGATGAGAAGCGCTTCAATTTGGACGGTCCAGACCGTCTACGCCACTGCTGGGCGTTCCCTGGACGAGATAAGCCAACAATGTCCAAGCGAGCTTACGGCGGTGGCTCTGTGATGGTTTGGGGTGCCATTTCCGGTCGGCACAAAGTTGCACTGGTAGAGGTGGAAAGTAACATGGACAGTGAAGTTTATCAATCTATTCTGGAAATGGATCTCTTGCCTTTCCTGGAGGAGGGAGAGGAGCAGGGCATCCATTATACCTTCCAGCAGGACAATGCAAGACCTCACGTGTCTGTTTCGACCCGAGAATGGCTCCACCAAAAACAAGTGCAATACACGGACTGGCCGGCAATCAGTCCAGACCTGAACTGCATTGAACATTGCTGGGGGAGGCTGGCCCAGGCAGTTTATGGAAATGGGAAGGGTCCATATGAGAATAGATTCGAATTGAGGAAAGCAATTTTTGAGGCGTGGGACAGCTTAACGGAAGAGGATATAAGTGGTCTCACGAGTTCGATGAGAAAGCGCTTAGTTGAAGTCATGAAGTGTCAGGGCGGCCCCACCAAGTATTGTTAGTTCCTATTGTGTGAGTAGCTTTGTCTTTACTCTATACACTGTTGAATTATAGTGCGAATTTACGAGTAACTGAAAATGTTCTTTTATTGTGTAACCGCGCTGATCATGACCGTTTCAGATACCATACCAGGGCGAGCGAGAAATTTGTCAAATATATAACTTTCTGTCATGGAATGTCGTTAGAGGGTTACATACGAGATTTGAAGTCGAAAAACGTTCTGACTCCAAAGTTATCTCAAAAAATATGAATGTTCTATAATTTTGTAACGGGGTTTAGGTTGCGAGATCAATGCCATGCAGTAATATAACGAAGAACTTACGAGTGATGTACCAGGCTACATGCCTGACGCGCTATTAGCGCCGCTAAACTACCTGACCTCCTTCTATCCGACCTTACGTCAATTTCCGAGGAGGGGGGACCCGCTCAACTGGTGGAGGTACACGTGCAGTGGGAGAACCCAGTCGGGCAGCTCGCAGTTACTAGCAAGCGGCGGCACGTAGCCACGAGCACGTAGCTACGAGCACGTAGCAGAGACTAGCTATCAACTCATCTTGGCGACATGAGCGGTTCGGGCTACCCATGAGGCCTCCGAGACTAGTAGTAACTACAGCCCTCATTACGCGTCTACAGTAACTAAGGCTATGCGTTAAAGCTTGCTATGCGCTAACCCTGCGGTATGTGTACAACACACCTCCGCTGCTCTTACACTCAGGAAGACTCCAAGAAAGTGCAAGTGCTCTTTACCCTTTTGCCGTATCGGTTGGCTCAAACCTCTCATTAACTGGATGCAACTCAACCTCCCCTTGATTAGAGGGCACCGCGTGGGCACCGCTTATAGTAGAGGACTGAGCGTCCATCAGAAGATGAGAGTAAAAGGCTAAAAACGGTAGCTAAGACTTTACATGAACAATATAATGAGACAGCGCACAGGCGATCATCAACTTCCATGCCGTCTCCGACCACCAGCGCCCGCCCGCGCGTTCGATGACGCACGACGCGTGACGCGGCCATAAAAAGGGGGACCGAGCTAAACGCACGTACATAGCGGAGGGAGGTAGTGACGACATCCATACGCGTCAGCATCCCCCCTCCCGAAAAGCTCGGGCACCATCAATACCCGACTACCCGGATAGATAACCCGCTTGGAGTAGATCTTGACGAGTGGCTTCCCGGAGCCTACCCGTGTCAGTTAACGAGATGCGCCTTAGTCCACTCGTTGCCAACCGCTGTAGAGGCACATCGCCGTCAACTGGCGTCTCTGACGCGTATGTTTCACCATCCTTCGATAGCCAGACGGGCCAGAAAGCCGTGCCATCAGGAGAGTCATATACATGCACCAAGAAAGCGGACTCGTCGGACTGATCGGTGTCATCAGCAGTCACCCTACCGATAACGTCCCCTCCGTCTGCGAGCCTTACCAATAACATGTCGCCAGGAGCCACCGCAGAGGAGGGTATGGTGATCTCGGTTGCAACGGCAGGTCTATTCCAATCGACTGCTTCTGCACGGGGCTCAAGATGAGCCGGAGAAACGGAGATAGAAAATTCCTCGCCGGCCCCCAACGGGACCATACGAGTAGTGTGACCAGTGAGTTTTCCGAGGTAGGTGAAAGGTCCATCAGCCACGTTAACACCGGATACTAGACGGATGTGGCCCTCGATCGGCTGCGCACCCGGCCTTCTCCAGACCACGAGCTCGCCATCAACGGGGAGGCGGCCCGTGCGGTGGGCCAGTGCGCGAACATCATCGCGAATATGCGAGTATAGCGTCGCCAATCCGGCCCGCCCCACCGAGTGCGATAGAACCTTTTGCAGCTCAGCTGGGACCTCTGAAGAGTCGGCCAGGATTTGCAGCTCATCCGTGGGCGTCCTCGTCGGCTCCAACACGGCATCCAGTACCGCATCGGACGGGCACCTGATAGTAGTACCATACATCAACTCCGACGACGAGAACCCAGATGAGCGCTTGTGGGTGTTCATCAGTAATTGGACTTGAGGAAGGGCCTGATCCCATGGTATCCTTATAGACGGTAGCAGGCGCTTGACCCTGCCCACGCGGCCCTCCGCGCTGCCGTTGGCCCAAGGCGCCCATGGTGGCGTCGGCAAGAACCGCACCCCACAAGCCGCCAACGACTTTCTCAACGAAGGGGTGTCCATAAAGTTGTCACCCATGACTCCACAGGGGATGCCCAAGTACGGTACCCAATGCTCGAACAGAGTTCTAGTTGTCGTTTCACCAGTGACATCAGAGACAGCACGCACAACCGTGAACCCCGTGGCGACGCACGTGATGACCAGGAAGGCTTTGGCCTTGGGGTCCAGTGCCGGAATCCATGTCGGAGACGAGCTTGGGTAACCGTGATCCAAGGCGATATACTTACCTCGTAGAGACAGGTCAATCAGTCCCCGCGCTATGCGGGGTGCTGACATGAGCTTAAGTCTGTTGCTGGCCTTCTGCTGCATGCAATAATCACATGATTGCACCCATCGCTGAGCTTGCCGGAGAAGCGAAGGCCACCACGCGCGGCTTACAAGCTTCATGCGCAGGTGATGGTAGCCTCCGTGTCCCCCCAGCTCATGAACACAGAATAACAACCATTCTCGGATAGACCAGTTCGTGTCGACGTTGGTACCGATGAAGGCTTGTAGACCGGGAATGACCCCCACAGGAATTATAGGTACCAGTACCTCGCCTCCATCATTTACGTCGGCCACTGTCATAACCAGCCCCTCGATACAAGATATGAGCCCAAGCTGTACTGCCTCGGCCGCACCACGAGGAAGGTCTGCCTCGTTACCGAAGTGTCGGTGATACTCGGCCAACGACGCACCATGGACTCTGGTCTCCCCGTCGGCCTTCTGCAGCTCGCTCATTTCGGAGCTCACCCCATCATCACACAAGATACGGGCAAGCTCCTCTTGCGCCTGCTCCCTATCGGACGGCGACTGAGCAGGGGCCCTGACCGTTACAAGAACGACCGGGTTGCCGCCGCCTTCAGGCACATAACGCCGACCGTTGTCGACCAAGCGGGATAGAAGATCGCTAAACCCGTTCAATCGACCTGGGATGTGGCAGAACTCCAATTCGGCGTGATCAAATTCCATGACCAGTGATAACCATCCCAACCACCTCTTGACCTGGCGGGCGTCGGGTTGGTACCGAGTCATGTCCGATCTCGCTGCCAGCTTACCCAAAGCGCTTGAAGAATCGGAAAAGACCACGATTCTCCCGGTCGACGCATCCTTGGAACCGCGGGGATGGTGCATTATGTAAGTCAACAGCAGCTGCCTCCAGTATGCCAACCCATGGCAAATAATATGAAGCTCCTTGCAAGCGATATCATAGTTCTGCTCTGCGGCGTTCCAACGGTGCGTGAAGAAGCCTATCAGCTGACCATTCTCGGCCAACCATGATGCTGAGATCTCGTCCTTGTGCTTGAGGAATGCATCTCTGCTCATTCGCCAGAGCACGGCAGCTCCTGCCGCCGGGGAAGCGTCCGCGGTTATAACGAACTGGAGTCCCTCGGGCTCGTGATCGAGCGAGTGATAATAGGTAAAACCATTACCCATGGACTGTTGCAGGCGTACCCACACCTGCTGCAGCCCATCATTCCACGGTATCTTCGCCCCCTTGCGACTCTTCTCGGTAGTCATTTGCCCGATTATTGCCGTGAACGGAGCGATGAGGTGTGACAGGCTCTCCTCTGCGGCAGCGGGCTTGGCATTCCATAGGGCGCGACAAAACTGACATAGGCCAAGCTTAGTTCGCAGACCCCGCAGCGTTGTAGGAGGGTCTCGGAGTGCTTGGCGGAGCTCGTCCAAGGTCGACTCAGACACGCTGAACCCATCCTGTTGAAGATGCAGGCCAATGAAGTCAAGCTCGGTGGCCGGCCCTTTCTGTTTCTTCGCGGGCACCTCGGCTCCGACAGTCTCGAAGATAAGGGTTATCAATTCCATGATCTTGGCGCAACGAGCCCGATCACGAGCCCAGACTAGAATGTCATCAACATATATTATAACCTGGCTCGGACCGTCGCTCCGATACACCTCAGGAAGGGCTCTTGCCATCAGCGTATAAGCAGCGTATCCCCAGTGGAAACTGGAACCCTTGAACCCCATGACCATCTTCTCATGAATAGCGTAGGCCACTGCCCCGTCGGCGGCATAGTAACTGAAAGCGAAGTACTTCCGGCTACCTTCGGCATATCTGAGATTGTAGTAAGCGCTCCGGATATCCACGCTGCCAAAGAATATCGGCCCAGATGGAACCTCCGATAGACACTGATTAGGAGTGGTTTGGTAGGTTTTCCACACCGAGGGGAGCTCGGCCACGCATTCGTTAATACCCCGAGCGTCGATCACAAGCCTGTATTGTTTCTCGACGTTATCGGGGGCTAATTCGTCATAGTCACCGCGAGTAGACTTCGGGACCAGGAACGCGGGATTTACCCAAGCTTCCAATTCGTCAATCTCGGCACGTGACACACGCCGGACAACACCGTCCTTCTCCAAGTTCTCCACAATCATTTCCATGGCGGCCATCTCTACTGTGCCGCATGCATAAGGCCGCCTAGGACACGGACGAACCGCACCCGGTTTTAGCTCGACTTCAACCTGAGGGAAACGCCAGCCATGGAGCCGGCGGGTAATCTCCTCCTTGGAAGGCAGGGGAATATTATCGAGACCCACGGGTTGGGCACTGGGCACAGGGTGGGGGGCCGTGGTAAGGGCAGAGGGAGCGCCCCACCGCGTCAGTTTCACGTTAACGTCCATTGCCTTCAGGAAAACCGACGCGTCCCCCACCGCAATTTGTGCACCCATGTTTCGCATAGCGTTAAGGCCAAGCAGGATGGACGAGGTTTCCGCCACCATAGGGTTAAGGTCGACCGCTACGTGGGCAACCAAGTGGAACCTGTACCACTTACCATCGTCACCATAAACCAGCACTGATAGAGTTGCCTCGCCAATGACAGTGATTGTACCACCCTCCCCAGCAGCCGCCAGAACCATCGGGCTTTCATACGAAACAACTTCGACGCCCAAAGCCGAGAGTAGCTGGGAAGAGGCCAGTGTGTACTCGCTGCCAGTATCCAGTAGCAGTAATGTCGGTAACCGTTTTGGCGTCAGGCCGTCCTCGAGCAAGGCCTCGATCCCGATCAGGCCCTGGCCACTCTTGGAGCACGTCATGAAGGTCTTACCTGCCTCGACAACGGCCGAGCTGGTAGGGCCGGACGCTCTCGGGGCACGTCCTTCTAGGGGCTTGAACCACGGAGGCCGTTTGCTTGCATTCACCGGGTTCTCCCAACAAGACGCATCAGAATGCTTATCGGCTTTCTTATATCCGCGTTCGGAGCAGTATTTACAGCGAACGCTAGTAGCGCCACCGCGCTGTCCGCTCGGAGCCTGTGTTGGCTGACTGGGCTGGCTTCGAGGCTGTCCACTCCCAGATCCAGCCGCCAATGCGGGTCCAGTAACAGGTTTACCGTTGGGGTGAGAGCTGTTGTTGGCCTTCCTGTTCTTGGAGCCCTTATCCGTACCCGCGATCTCATCGGATGTGTGCTTTCCCTCATAGAACAAGGCGTGTTCTCGGACTTGCTCGACGGTGAAGTCTCCGAGAGCGCGACCCCATGCTGTTTCGAGAGAGTCTCGCAGCCCGGGTGCAAGGGCCGACACGAATTTGGCGGCCACCACTGCCGGAGGGAGCTGCGTCCCAGCCACTTGCGAGTAAAGCGACCGTTCCCTTAGTAGACGAGTATACAAGTCTGACACTGACTCCCCCTCGCCCTGGGCGAACGCCTCCCATCTGTTGGCCACGGTACCGGGGGTGTCGCCGTGTCCGAACTTGTCGTCCAGCAGTCTCCACACCGTCGCCAAAGGAGGGTTGTCCACCCCAGCTAGCGATACCAGCTCCCAACGGAGGTCCTTCGACAGATGCCTGAAGAGGTACAGCAAGGCATCTCTTTCAGACGCGATACCGTAGAACTTGATGGCCGTCTGAACATTCTTCTTGAACGCAGCATACGGAAGGTTGATGGTTCCTCCTTGGAAGTCCTCGGTCTCGAGCGGGAGCTTGTAAACGTTCTCGGACTTTCTAGACACCTCAGCGCCAGCACGGCGGCCGGGGCGGCTCACCACCTCGGCATCGAGGGTACTCCGAGGAGGCTCAGATAGTACACCTGTGCGAGCAGCGAGGAAGGCTTCCACGTAGGTTCTGTCGCTGCCCATCGGCAGGCAACGCTGCAACCTGAAGCACCGCTTCACCACCATCGTCGCCAGGGCCGCGGAGAACCATAGCAACCATTCCATGGGACAACCATGTATTTGTCCGACATGGACCAAGATAGAGAATACCGCCACCCCATAGGCGACCGACTCCGCCGTACCATCAGCGGCGCGGTTAGGGGGGAGCTTGTCAGCCACGGTAGCGGCCCAGCCTCCTAGGGCAGTGCGCACTTGAGCGGCACCTACGCCCATCCGGTCCAAGTCGAGAAACATAGAGAGGAGCATGTCGACCACATCGTCTGTGACTTCGGGAGCGTCGAAGTCTGGGTCTCGGAAGGCGGCTCCGAGATCCGGAGAATTTAACCATCTTCTGATAACTGCCGTATCGGTTGGCTCAAACCTCTCATTAACTGGATGCAACTCAACCTCCCCTTGATTAGAGGGCACCGCGTAGGCACCGCTTATAGTAGAGGACTGAGCGTCCATCAGAAGATGAGAGTAAAAGGCTAAAAACGGTAGCTAAGACTTTACATGAACAATATAATGAGACAGCGCACAGGCGATCATCAACTTCCATGCCGTCTCCGACCACCAGCGCCCGCCCGCGCGTTCGATGACGCACGATGCGTGACGCGGCCATAAAAAGGGGGACCGAGCTAAACGCACGTACATAGCGGAGGGAGGTAGTGACGACATCCATACGCGTCACTTTAAGAATCTACATGGGCTCCGCCTCAGGTACTCAAAGTTGGGAGGGTCTGCCTCTTAACCACGGACATATAATGCCTTCATGACGATATACGACAACTCGCATAATACAAATGTTAAGAAGCATGTTCCGCCAAATGCCTGGTTGATACAAATGAGAAGCAGTGCTAGAATACACTGGATATGTAGACTTACGCCGCGCACAGCCACGCGTGCGTGCGAAAGCGCATGCGTGCAGATTATACCCTTCGAACTGCAAGTGGTATCGACGCCCTCCGAGCGACTTTTACCATTACACTAGTAATGCTCAGTACTCACCGCACATTGTTAACTGCGTGTGCGATCATCATCATCACCACCCTCCAGTGCTCAGCCTACACTATGGAGATTTTGAAAATCCAGCAGACCCGAGATAAAAACCGCTTGTAAGTTTGCTACTGGGTTTCTGCTGACCATCTTCACAAAGAGATATACCCCCTCGTGCCCTCATGTCCCACCTGGACTTCTCTTCCACTCATTAACAACTACTACTCACTATTGGCCTCATATCGAGTGTTGGCTCCTCTCAGGTACGATACCGTATTAGGCGCTAACGAAGGTAAGTTGGCAGTGCGAGTCTCAGGCAACTCCGGCGGCCACTACCAGAGACCAACTGGGAAGTGCAGCTTTGATGCAAGCACTGCCACCATGACAGGTTGCGAGTGCAACACTGAGACCCTCGCCTACACAGCTGTAAGCGATCTGCAAGATCAATGTATTTATTCTTCCCCAGTTCCCAGACGGAGTTCTTTACACAGTCATCTGCACTAAAGGATGCCAAAGCAGAGGCGATTGCCCAGACCCTACAAGTGGAAATAAAGTGTGCGAGTCTGGGGTGTGTCTAGTCAGCTGTAAGACTTACAAAGTAAAAGCACAACTTCCGAACCATGAACGATTTCACGCTATCAGGATTGCCCCGACTCAGAATTCTGTCAGCCCACGCAAGGCGGCGCCGCGTGTTTCTTTCGTCCTTGAGAAATCGCATGTGCTCCGCGTAGCCAATACTCCTCTCGTTGGAGATGTTCACGCCCCCTTGGCCCGTATTACTTCTTAACCAGATTTTGTCGTCAGAGAAGCTCACAACAGCCTTGAATACTGTCTGTCATTATATTTCATTGTTATGTGAAACTACTACGGGACTTTTTTTGCTCGATCCGAACGCTCGGCGTTGTCAATGAATAAATCATCTCATTACACAAAGCCTTTCAGGGCGTTGAACGTGCGAAAGCAGGCACAGAGGGGACACTCAGGCTTAGAGAAATGCGCTCCCCGAGGGCGAAGTTGAGGCATCAATTCTGCCTAGGAGAAACAAATAATGGACAGCTTGGCAGAAGATTTCCCCATTGTGAGAAGCAATGGGAGGCCGTGAGGCCGTTCCTCCTCCATCACACCCTGATTGTCAACCTGGTTGAGTCAGAGGGACCTGATGTGGTTGACTCAACCACATCAGGTCCCTCTCTGGAATCCTCGGAGTTCGGGCTTCCAGGTTACAAATCGTAACAAGAGCGCCCGAGCTAGCAGCTCCGCCGAAAACGCAGACATACGCGTTGAAACCAAAACTATTCGAAACTAACTAAGGAGAGATCTTTGGCAAAAGCGGAGAACTCCTGTAGAGAGGCCGGAAGTTTGTCCCGGTGGCTTGCGCGATGTGTTGTCTGAGTATTAATATGAGACCACTAAGGAAGGGCCATCAATAGTGTATCAGCCTACCGTTTTCTCAATCAAGTGACCAGCAGCGCTACCCGCGCCGTAACGGACGTTCTATTACAGACACAGGTACCGTGTTATAGCAAAGACGTACTTCCCTGAGCTAGCCCACCGATGCCCCTATCACCTCTGGTACGTCCTCCGATCCTCAACCAGCGGAGGATTTATTGATATACAGGATGCCATTGAAAAGTGACGATGACAAACTGCATCATTCCACACTCCTTTAAAAAACCGTGATAACGGGACAGCGCTGTCACAATCCACAACCCTCTCAGCTCGGGAACCAAAGTCCTCGAGGTCAACCTATATCAAGATATTGACAACTTCGAACGACTCTTTGTACGCAACCCGTTCCGGAAGAACGCACTATTAGATTCTTGGTTCTATATACAGCGAATACTAAATATTTGAACGATGCCCATTTATCATTGACTTCAACCCAACATCGCGCCAGAGGCGCTAAGATCTCTACGATAGTTCAACCGGAAGCCCTTGTGGATGCCTAAGTAGTACTCTGCGCGCCCTGCGAACACTACTTAGTAACAGAACGGTCACCGGCCTAAGCCGGGACTCAAAAAAAAGAACAAATGGGAAATGCACTGCACTACGATTCCAGCAAGCTACGTAAGGACGATCTGCCCAGTCCGAAGACCGAGGCGAACCGTCGGAAAATCACGTCCGTGAGCGGGGGTCGGGGGGTGGCGTCATGCAGTCTTGGCGGGTAGGAGACTTTCTTGCAAGAGTGGAGCCACGCCGTTTGACTTGGTGTCCACAATTGGAGCCATGCGAGCACCAAGCGTCGCTGAGGGAATGAGTTGGGCAATAAAAGCCTTGGTAATGAAACACTTACCAGCAAATGCGTAGAGAGTGCTGGCGGCCACACTGAGGAAAATGCCAAAGATTGCCAGCGCGCTGAGATGCTCGTGGAACAGCACTGCCATGAATGTGATCTAAATATACAGTCGAAGGTCACTGCCAGGTTACCCGGTAGCAGTGCATTACCTGGCATACTCTCCTCACTGTGGTGAGAGATCTATTGAACATAGCATCCGAGTGAACCGTCACTCCGACCTTAGACGTCATTGCAACGGCACGGGACATAGTTAAGCCAATAAGACATACCCAGGTGGTGAACGGGGCAGCTTGGATGGCATCCTACCGACCACATCACAACACAGCAGCTAGAGGGCCGACCAATCACCTTGAGGGCTTGGAACCAGTATTGGGGTTCATCACCAGAAAATAGGAACGTTCCCAACAACAAAGCTACGCATGTGTAGAATGTGGTATACCTAATACAGGAAGAGCAAGGTCTTAAACACCAGGAATGAAATCTGTATTCTGACAATGAAATCTCCATCAAGTGGTCGTATCTCTTCTTAACCATGATGTTGTGCTGATAGAGCCATTCCACCAGAACGGCTTGAGAGGAGCTCGCCAATGCGACACCTGTTCAATAGGGAGGATCGTGCTTCAGGGCGAGCATCTCATCGTCGGCTCTTACCGAAGAAGGTGATGAGCACGCCAGCAAAAACGTGGACGTCCTTTTTAGAAACTTTGTCGTCATGCTGGGTGGCGAAGGAATCAATCGCACCGCCGATCAACATCGACGCTATCGCTACATAGTGATAACGATTGAACACCCTGAGGAACGACGAGCAGTCCGCAGAGACAGAAGACACTTGGTCAACTCACTTCCCAAGGAGAACAATTGATGACACAAGCGTGATGAGAAGCTCGCAGGTGCGAACCACCGTGAAAGTGCTGCCCGGTAGCATCTTCAGTGCGAACTGAGAGAAGCGTCAAGCGAATCAAATCGAGATATCTAGACTTACCGAGATACAGAGCAGCTGGCAACCTGTGAAAAGGCCTCCCAAAATGTGCCACTTGATCCTTCCAGTCCTGTACGGAGCCATAAACAAGTCCATCAACGTCGAAGGGTTCTCCTCCTTCTCTAAAGCAATACAAACGTAATTAGATTTGACTCACCGTATCCTAAGTTGACACAGCTACACACGGCGACACAATGCACCACACGAGCTCCTTCGAGAATGATGTAAATTCAAGGAAGACTTTTTAGGAAGCCAGGGATGCAATGATGATGTAGAAACAGGAATCGATATAGAGACAAATAACTCTTTAGCAGTTATAATTACAGGACAACACGGAGCACTTAACCAAGTTTACCTTGCTCATATTTGACCCTCTTTATACAGAATGCCAAATATATTGGAATGACAAATACAAATCCAACACCGGCCAAATCAGCTAGCAACCACGGTAGTTGGGGGTGCAGAACTGTCTGGAAATATTTTACCAGGACAACCTGAACAAGGAAGCGTAACCGAGGAAAAGTCCGCGAAGCACTTACCTGACCGACCGATGAGATGATCCAAACTGTTGTGAAGCATATCAATGGTATAATAGAAGATCGAGCGATCTTGTGATGGTGATGAGCCTGGTCACTAGCCATCGCGGAAAACAAAAAAATAAACTGCAGGATGCTCGCTCTCTACGACCCTTCCCCAACACCACAGTTATCTCGTAACGGTTCTCAAGACTGAGCATGAACATGATGTTATCATAATGTCCAGAGAGCTTTATCTATCAGCTTCCCGGCAACAGAACTATCAATAATTTTCAAGGGCGCTTTCTGTCAAAACGTGAACAAAATACGGCGAGCTTTAATTCTTGGCAAGCAGCGGCGCGTTGATGCCAACCTCAACATTCGAGGGAGCTGCCGCGCGCCGTTTCGAACCCAACGAAGCTGAGAGAAGAACCCGTTTAAGCATTACGATCCACAAGGGCTCACCTGCGGCGGCGTAAAGAGAGCTTGCGGCAATGCTGACGAAGATACCAGTGAGGGCCAGTGCGGTGAGGTGCTCATGAAACAACAGAGCCATCGATGAGATCTGAGAACAGGCAAGCTGATGGCAACCCTCGCACTAGAGGATTCTGCCTCGTACCTGGCAGACCCTTCTGATGGTCGTGAGCGATCTGTTGAACATGGCATCCGAGTGAACGGTGACCCCCACTTTAGTGGTCATCGCCAAAGCCCTCGAGATAGTCAGGCCGATAAGACAGAGCCAGGTGGTTACCGGGGCCTTCTCGATGGCATCCTGAATTTAAAGGCAATACCAATCACAAACAAAAATAATTTTCAACAAATGGACAAGGCCCACTTTGCTGGCGCAGAACATTCGCGCGCCACATTCGCCTAAGAAATGGCGTCACCGCCATGCACGCATGCGCAATCGCTCGCCTCTCTAACGGCACACCACCGGCAAATGCAGGAGTGGCCACAAAGAGCTATCTTGGTTCAGGTCGAACTATTCAACAGAAGATGGGCCAGCCCGAACCAAACGGAGTTATGCTCCTCGAGGGACGTGAACAATTATTAAATGCTCACGCTCCCAACTTAACAACCGGAGAGACACGTTCTCAGTGCAACTAGGATACCCTTGGCAACATTTCAGCCCAGCAACCCGCCGCCGACTCACCGATATAGTCTCTCGCCAGAGGAAGTACTCTCCGCCAGAAAAGAAGTACGTACCAACGAGCAGCACAATCGCAGTCCACATCGTAGTGTACCTCGCAGCAGCAACTTTAATAGACTGCAATAGACGGCAATCGCTTACATAGATATCTCCATGAGATGATCGTATCTCTTCTTAACCATAATATC
The DNA here is from genome assembly GCA_013115145.1 of Perkinsus chesapeaki. Classification (NCBI taxonomy): domain Eukaryota; phylum Perkinsozoa; order Perkinsida; family Perkinsidae; genus Perkinsus; species Perkinsus chesapeaki. The sequence continues at coordinate 17,174 of JAAPAO010000345.1, read as the reverse complement.
GTGGTGATAGAGCCATTCTACCAGCACTGCCTGGGAGCAGCTCGTGAACGCCACGCCTATTCACAAGCTACATCGCTAGACTTTAGTAGTACAACAGTAACTGACCGAAGAAGGTGATGGCAACACCACCAGCGACGTTAATGTCCTCATGAGAGACCTCCTCTTCTTTAGCTGTTGCCAAGGACACCATCACACCACCAGCGATCATAGAGGCCACGCCGATGTAGTGGTAGATGTTGTACGGCCTACCAAGGGACTTACCTTCAAGAGGCGGGTACGGTACAGTGCTACTCACTTCCCAAAGAGAACCAGAGACAGACTTAGAGTGATTAACAGCTCACTTCCACGGACCACAGTGAAGGTACTACCCGGAAGCATCTCAAGGGCGAACTGACAAGAATAATGAATTCGAAGTGTAGAGATCAGCGAGCCTTACCGAGATGCAGAGGAGTTGACATCCTGTGAGAAGCCCTCCCAAAATATGGTACCAGATCCTCCCAGTGGCGTAGGGCGCCAAAAATAAATCTCCCAGACTCGACGGGTTGGCGCACTCCCCTTGAACAACAACGCTACACAGACGCCGAGCGATATGTTGAGGCACCCACCTCTCTCATAGCGAACCCTTTTGACGCAAAAATACAAGTAAACGGGTACGACAATAACGAAGCCGATTCCCGCCAAGTCAGCCAGCAACCACGGCAGTTGGGGATCCAAAACCAACTGGAAATACTTGACCAAGACCACCTAAGGCCGTCAATGGCTGCAGAAGAATCGCCAAGCTCTCTAACCTGGCCAACAGAAGTGGTGATCCAGACTACAGTGAAGCATATTAGGGGAATCACAGACGAAGCTGCAATGTGCAGTGAACCACGATGATGCAATTGAGGGCGATCTGAGCTGCTGCCTTCAGCCGCTTGCATTAGGCAACAATATTCCCTACTACCACAAGTGTTCGAATTTATTACCACACAACACAGTGTTATTGAGATCAGTTAGAAGAAACCTGTCTATATTAGTGTGATTAAGCAATCAGCCTGTCGAGACTAGAATGACGCTAGTGGTTGGTGGCAAGTACGACGATATCATCGACTTATCATCCACTGCTTCAGGCTCCTCTCTAAAATTACGATATAACAACAACGACACAGCGAAGCTGGCTACAAGCGGGTAGCAGCCGGCTGCTAGGAACAGCAACAACAACACTTTGGGGAAAACAACGGTTTTAACTGGACATCACTGCCAGCTATACAGAAAGATAGAACCCGAGTAAGAGGGAGCTTCAACTCTACTCTACTCGGACAGGCTTCCTGGCGGTAGCAGACAAACCCGCTTCGATGTCTCGAACACTTTTCTCTAGAAGCTTCTCATTCAAGGGCTGAAAAAGCAACAAAAATAGCAACCATTCAATTAATAACACTCACAAATCTTACATCAGCACCGAGATTTGCCGTCTTAGGAGACCTGACGGTCGGGCTTTTAGCTAGACCGTAGAGTAGGCATGCAGCCAGTGTAATGAGAATGCCAATGATAGCCGTAACCGACATGGGCTCGTGGAACAACAGAGCCATAATGGTGATCTGAACAGACAAATATCAATCTTAGAAAACGTCACCCTTCAACAGCCTACCTGAGTTGCACGCCTGACAGTCGACAAGGTACGGTTGAACATGGCGTCCGAGTGGGCGGTGACACCAATCTTGGCAACTAGGGCTATGGCTCGAGATGCACACAATATGACGAGCAGAGTGATGTTCAGAGGGCTTAAATGGGGGGCGAGAGTCGACCACCACATACGGTACTCCGCATGGGAGAAGCACAAGGTGAACAGAATCTGCCATAGGCAGCAGAAAACCATGCTGTACCTGGGAGACGAACAACGCTAATTAAACGATCTCATTTCACGGAATAACTTACACTCCAGCTTCCAAAAGATGGTCGTTTCTCGACTTCACAAGAATCTTCTGCTTGTACACCCACTCGGTGAGAATCGCCTGGACAGTGCTAGAACCGGCGACGCCGAAGACGGTAATGACGATTCCCAAGGGCATGTTGTACTCGTGGTGCTGGGCTTGAGCTGGCTTAGCCATTGCGAGTGCGGTCATAGTACCGCCGGTAAGCATCATCACAATTGAGAGGTAATGCCACTTATTGAAAACCTTCTTGAATACAATCACAGAGAGAATGAGACCGATGAGCAACTCACTGCTCCTTATAACAGTGAAGGTGCTACCAGGCATCATAGTCAAGGCAAATGAGATGGACACTAGTTGGATAGCCATAGTCAAGCCACTCCACATATGCCACTGAATTCTGCCGGTGGAGTAAGGGGCCTTGAAGAGATCTGTCATGGTCTCTCCCTTGACACCATGATGCTTCGCCTTCAGACTAGCCTCAAAGACGAACCAAACGTAAAAGGGGGCGGTGAAGACGAAACCGGCACCGGCAAGATCAGCTAAGAACCAAGGGATCTGCGGCGTCAGTAGAAACTGGAACCATTTGTTTAGCACGACCTGCCAAAGCAACAGTGACTACGAAAGGCGTTGGTTGGTGGTGCAAGCTCACCTGTGCAACAGAGGCGGAGATCCAGATAACCGCAAATCCAAACAAAGGAAGACGTGAAGAAGGAGCAATATACATCCTAGAGTAGCCTTAAGGAACAATAAAAGGCAACTAAGACGAATCAGTAGAAATATGAGTTAATGACTGCATTGCTGCATAATCGACTGACACTAGCCACATGAAAGAAGTGCATCTACTAGCTTCAAATCAAGCAGGGTGTGACACAATACGGAGGCGTCCCGTATCAAAATACTCAAACACACTTAAACACAAGGATACAAAGGTAGCACATCCATCACTAAAACAGCCTATAAAGATAAGAGACATGTGTTCGACTTGAGCTGTCGCAACTCAAGCGAATCTGTAGCGTGGGAAGGAGTTGGCCAGTAGCGTTGAGGACACGCGAGATTGCAAGATTTATCAAGCCGGAGTGAACCGTGCTCGTTTATTTGGCAACTTTGTCGAAGGTGTATGTCGCTTCGACGAGCCTATTGACTACTGATGCACTGTAGCTCTGTCCCTTCTCGAGTACAGTATCTTTATGACTGCCTTATTAGTTTTTTGGATTCGCCATAGGATTCTGTAGGAGACCAATAACCTATCCGTAAAATTGGCTATATAATCATACCGTACAGTCGTTGGGTCTTTCTCCATAACAACTTACAACTATAATGTCAGCGACCGTCTCAATCCCCAAGGCTGGTGCCGGTGCTGATCTAAGGAAGTTCATGGAGAAGCGGCTCGACCGTAATACCTCTTTAACATCAATTATGCCCATTGTCCTGGTCAGTTAAGCTCAATGGCAATCGCCATGTCGTCGGGGTTCTCCGTGGATACGACCAGTTCATGAATCTTGTACTGGACAACGCGGTAGTGCGCTAGTCGGGAATTTCGGTATCTTCTCGCTGTGGAAATGTGAGAAATTATTTTATAGTGCATCATGCCAGGGAGGTGCCAAGCAAAGCAGTTAGCTTCACCAATAAGCGTTGTAACTCTGAGATTTGCCAAGCAGCACAGTCTCTCAGGAGTGGACTACTTCCGCACCACTCTGTTGGGGTCTACATAGAAACGCTAATTGTTTAACAATTCGGGTTTAACAATTATTGTTACTTCAGGTTGAACTAGTTTCACGTACTGAGAAGCGGGATATCGGAATGACGGTGATTCGTGGTAATTCGGTACTCATGTGGGAATGCCTGGATAGAGTAGTGCAGTAGCCTACAGCACCCTCAGATAGGTGATGTCATTGGATGTCGCCACATTGGCTCAATAATCCTGCTCAGGTACAAGTAACGATGACCGTAGTGAAAAATCTCATTTCCTACTACTTGATCGTGCTTGCGTTCATAATTGTTCTGAATGGCCGCTGATAAACTCGATACGATTTAGACGATACTGCCGTCAGTTATTCGGTATGTCCGATCTTTCGTCGGATGAGGCCGTATCGGATGAAATAGAAAATCAAGCCCAAATTGGTGGTGAGGAGAAAGCCCAGGGAAAGGATGATAAGGAGCAAAGGGCTGGCAAACAGTAATCGACCAACGTCTGGGCCAAACTAAAGCTGCGTTGCCGTATATCCGGGCTTCGCCATCGCTCGAGATATTATATCATACATCACTCTTGCATTTGTAAGGTATAAGGTGTTCGTAGGGAACATGCCGTACAGTGCGAACGACGATTCGGTGAAGCACTTCTTTAAGTGCGTAAAAGGTAATTTGCAACTACCGATTCGGCTACTTGTGACATTCCCTCAGATGAGCTTGTCTCGATACGTCTTCTCACTGATAAAGAAAGCGGGCAATCGAGAGGCTGCGCCTTTGTTGAGTTTACCACATCGGAGGCAATGCAGAAGGCTTTGGCCATGACCGGTAGTGAGCTCAACGGTCGAAAGTGAGCCTTTATTTGTCCGCTCACCCGTAGCCTTCATGAGATAGGTTGAGAATCGAGCCTTCGGCGGCGGGCGGAGGAAAGAGTGCAAAGAGAGTGAACCGAATAAATAGGAATAAAAAACTTGTTGAGCGAGAAGTATTGGTGCACGGATTTTAAATGCTGATTCCCATTCTCTCAAACAGCGGTATTTCTGTTCATGCGAAAGTCAACTTGATCAAGAGCTTGATAATCTACCGAAGTTTCATATCACCGGAAATTAGATCTTCGAAAGCTCTGTTGTCGTACTTGATAGTGTTTGTCTAGATAAAGAAGAGAAGGAAAGTGTGGGCAACTAAAAAGAAGTCCGACAACGAGGCAGCCTCTCAGAGCACTTCACAAACGTAACCTAGGTTTCTCCCGTATCTCGGCTGTTAAGTTCTCGACAGAAGTCAATCGTAGCAAACACTATCAATGAATAACCGCGGTGGTGATTACTCTGGATGAATATCTACCGACCAGTCTCAATGGACTCGGATGTTGTTCACCCTAGGCGGACGACAGAGACACTACGGAGCAATCTTCATAGGCATCGTGCGGCGACAAGCGCCCGCCAGCCCGATTTCTCGTATTGCGTGAGAGTTCCTAATAGTATATAAGGCAACTCGATAAGTTCCTCCTAAAGCCGAAGATTGTTGATATCTGAATTACTCTGGAATTAAATGCGGATCTTAGAAGCTTTAATGTACCTCGAATACCACAATAATGGAAAAAGGTGGAATCTCAATTAAACATCGACTAATCAAAACATAAATTATGTTACATAATGTCCAGTCTAGCTACGGCTACAACTTGTAGCCTATAGGTTGTAGGCAACAGCGCAGAGTCATCCTATTTGGGAACCGTAGTACGTTCAACGCATCAAAATGTGAGCAGTGATCAGCTCAGCTTACCTGACTCAGCTATATTGAGATAAGCGATTGAAGAATACTATGGCGCGTAGTGGAAAGATTGACATCATCTGAGAACCGACGCAGGAAAGCGCGCATAGTCGAAGATGCTGAACCCAGAGGCACTAGGCCAGCCAGTTCAACGGCGTCGGAAGATGCAGTCAGGCGCGATGCACAAAACAAAAGAGGGCCAACAGATCGTTCACGCCTTATTATCGTCATTATAAGCTAGGAACAAAAAGCCACTCGAATGTGAACTTCGAACAGAGGTCCTGGCTCCAGCGAATGATAGGAGGATGTACTCGCGGTGCCCACAATGATTCCAAGAGCGTGCGGGCCCCGCACTGCGGGGGGCATTTCAGCCTAATTTGACATGGTCAAGTTAGCCTCTGGTTTATTATCATGGGAGAGCACCACATTGCTTCGGCGGCTGGCGATACTAGTCAATAGTTAGTTCGTACACCTCCACTTCGTGGAGCCAGATCAGTATGGGCGGGGGCTCCAACGGAGCCGCTCCAGTGTAAACAGGGCATGTGTTGGCACAACTGGCAATCCCGACAATCGTCAACACTGACAGCACCGATAGCCCTACACTGTACGGATGAGCTTCAAACTTGGTTGCCGGGAACCAGCAGCTGGAGGTAGAGTCTCATTTGAGTGCATAACCACTCAACTCCGAAGGAAACAGAACAGGTGCCGGCGCAGAGACATCCCGCCTGCCCATTCTATGAAATTTTGTCAAACCTTATTTTCAATAGCATAGCTCGTGTGGACTGTAAATTCCATGTGATGCTCCTTCTCACAGGCTTACTTCTTATGACTCAAGCCTTTCACGGATAGTAGGCGGAAAATTCCGTTGCTAGAACAGGCTGAAGAACTTGGGCTATTACACGTGCCGCACGCCGTGCGTCTTGGCTCTGGCGCGCAATAATGGACTATAAACGCTTGCTATAAATCGCCCACTGAATCATTGACACTGGTTATTCCGGGCTAAAATTCTTCATAGAACAGATCTCCCTCTCCCAATACCTACTACTGTACAGAATACGGAGGAGACGCTCTAGATACATTGCGAACTATTAAACATGCTGTCAGGGTGTCCGCGTCGAGTCCACGTGTACTTCAGATTACCTAGCACTTCAAATTCGAAGAATAGCTTTGTTTGAACGTCCCCCAATGAGAAGATCTCATGGATGATCATTAGTCGGTTCATCAGCCAATAATCTAGTTCCCCAGTAAGTTTTCAGTCTATATGGCCCTCCATGTGCTACTGAGGCACACGCTTCGTTCTCTCGACCCAAGGTATGGCTATTGTTCACCAGCATAATAGAAATGCTGTGATAATATGCCCCTCGCCAGTGGCGGTCGCCGACATTTCCCTCTAGGCCTACTCTCTACCGGTGTTTTAGTTATTTCATGTATTTTTGCTGAGTTGGTAGTTATATTGAAGGCTGATTATCTTATTACTTAAAAGTCATAAATATATTCTTCAAGGGACTGTTCTGCTTTTGGTGCCAGTAGTTAGCTAAGTCGTATATGATTCTTTATTTTAGAAGATAAGCTTAATGTGATGTGAGCGCTTTGTCCTCATGATTGCCTGCGATTCTTTATATGAGGCTCTTTTTGCTTTTTATCCTTCACTCGAGGGGTTTTTGTACTGCTCGTGTCGCTCGGTTGGTCGTACTTCACCACTACAAATACTAGATGAGCGATCAGCCATGAGATAGTGTTGAGTTGGAGGACGGCGAAGCATCGATCCGAGGTTTCGTCGTGTTCTCGTAACGATATGCTGAATTGGCAAATTGCCTCTCTTCTGTTGTCAATCGCAGCTGCATTAAACGTCGGAGATGGGATCGGCAAGTAGGAGCGACTCGAGATCCTCTAATCAATTGAGTCCAGCGGATACGCATACTAAATATATTCCTCAGGTGGCGAGGGAGTAACTATAGTACACGGCTGACAGATGACTGGGTGAAGGGCGTTTTTCAACAGAAGGTGGACCATTTTAATATGAGTAGGTACATAGAGATGTCGATTGGTCCTGCAAATCTTTCTACACGAGCAACGTCTATGCTTACCATTACAGATGGCTTCCACTCTCAGGTTCTGGTTATTTCGAGCAAGCTTTCTATCTTAACCGGGAATTTTATGACACGGCACAACAGGTACTCGGTTGGTTACAGCTTGCTAAATCTCTTATCAGGAAACTTTGCCTTTGTCAGATAGCTATTCTCTATCTTGGTGATTTTGCAGACTATCCAGACAATTGTCCTGCCGGTATGAAGGCTGTGGCTGAAGCTAATAAATTTGCCATCGTCATTCTAGAACATAGGTCCATTATACTTGCCTTGACCGTTAAGAATTATTATGCCAAGGTACAGCGGTTCGAGTTTTCCAACGAGTGACGTGTCTGCTCCTAAACTAAAACAACTCCTTACCATTCATCAAACTGTTGAAGATTGTCCTACCATTCTGCCCCACCGTAAGGAACATCTCAATGCTCCCAACCTCAAGATAATTCTCTTTGGTGACAGCTACCCCGGGGTGAGGTATATCAACATCGTGAGGCTCATATGGGCGATATCGTTATTAGGCTCTCGCAGCGTGGGTGCGCCAGAAACATCCGGCCCAGTTCGTCGGGGCAGTATCAAGCTCATCTGCATTTGACGTACAGCTGGCGTTGGAGAAGTGAGACCGACCTGACCTCCTGCGAGTGCTACTCATCCGAATATATTCTCGCCGTACATTTACATATCCTTCGTTTGCAACTTAGATATTCCACCATTGAGGCTGATGACCTTTCTAATAAAAATCTCGGAGGAAGTGAAGCGTGTTTGGAGAAAGTAAGCAGCAGAATTATGTCAAGCCTCGAGTGAATGCGTAGTGCTACTCAGGTTGTGAAAGCACACAAAACATTCGGAGATTGGCTAGGGTCGGCTGATAAAGGGCGCCAGTTGGAAAGAAAGTTCAAGTTATGCAAAAACCAATTGGAAGCTCGGAGCAACCAAATTGCGTTGTACAGCTCTCAGATAGAGTACAACTGTGAACTTTTGTGGAATGTATTCTTGTAGAAGTTGGTCTGATCGGCTTCTCGGTATCTTCGTACAAGAAAATGACCCAGAATGTAAGGAAGTCTACTGTAACATTGAAAGAGTTTGCAAGCGACTCGGTGAAACAGAGTAGTCAATGTTCCATCAAAGGTTCGAACATAAGTACTGTCGAAACTCTTTAGGGACCCGCTTGATGCCGTTGCCAGCGTGTACCTGGTAAACAATCCTGTTCCTGCGGGGGCATGCAGACTTGTTGAGTGGCCCTTCTTGATGAAAAGGTACGCCGTAGTTGGATGATCCGGAGTGCGTAACAATGAGAGTTTAATATCAGGTTGACGGATCCGCATAATAAGAGTGGCGAAAGAATGCGGGAATTTGTATATTGCAGGGGGTTTGCTCAGCGACAGCCATGTACCGAGAAGAACAACTGCCCATGGTTGAGGACCGATGACGTTCTGAAGCAAGCAATCACCGCGTGCGAAGCGTTTGACATATCCGAGGAGAAGGTAACAATGTTCATTGTACGTTACTGCCCAACTAATCCCGTACTTCGGATATCGATTTGACGCTTGTTAACTCCTGTTAGTTGAAGAAATATGTAGCTGAAGTTCAAACGGAATATGGCGGGAAAGAACTGAGTGGCGCAACTAATATATTGTCTATCAATGGAGGAGCTGACCCATGGATTTCTGCCTCGATAACTGAAGACAAGGTCGGGGTCCGAGCCCTTGTGGTGAGCATTGAACATTCCGTCTCGCTCAATCCCGAAAGTGCGTGGTAATTACTGTGCACGGTTACTGGCAGATACCTGACGCATCCCACTGCTACTGGTCGCATCGTGTTAATAAGTAAGTGGCTCATTGCTCGTTGTGAAGCGTGGAAATAGAATGAGTTCTACACTATATTCGGGACACATAGCTGAACCATTGGTTCAGAACCAATTTGTTTGCTCTATCTGACATGATCGTGTGTGATGCAGGGCTAATTCCTTAGCTTCTCAGGGCGGTCGTCGAATATACATCCCAGGTTATCAAGGAGTGGATAAGAACCACTAACCCAGCTCATACCCAGCTCCTTGCGCGAGGCAGAAACATGACGATGTAGAAGCTTTGCTATAGATTAAATACACCAATCACAGAGCAGTTTATTATTCGCTCAAGTGATTGTTATTTCATTCATTCAAAACTCTTTCTTAGAAATACTTTTTATGTTGGAATAAAAGTAATGTACTTTGATGAACTCTCATTTCATTTGACGGTATTAGTGGCTTGCTATCCTTGATGCTATTTGGCAAGTAGTGTCCGACTTTCAGAGAGAGTTCATTTTCTGGTCTTACCATTTTGTTGTTTTCAGAACAATTGGACGAGTTTGCCACCACCTTACAACCACTGGAACACTTCCTCTTTTTAGCGATCACCTCTTGAAGGTCATTCAGATCCTTTGTTTCCTATCGTCACGATAGTATCGTGTAACCGCCGATTTAATTTCGTGGCGAAGCGCAGCTATCCTCTCTTTCTTCTCCTTCAATAGTCTTATATGAAATACAAACTGACTAGGTGAGCCATCATCTATAGGACAGTGTTGAGCTGGAAGATCGATCCAACGTTGTATCGACCAACATATCTAGTATTAGGGCTGTATCCTACAGCCTGTAGGTAGCGCGGCCTTACCGTAGCAGTGGCACTGCCACAGTGCCACGTAACAGTGGCACGTGCAACTAGAGGTCACGTAACAGTACCCTACTAGAGCCATGTTACTGGGTTAAGAAGCACTGGTTAGTTATGCCACACAACCCACATATAGGTAGGTCCCTTTTAAATCCGGAGGCCTTACTGCTTCAGAGGTCAGCTCACGGTAGGGATGCAGCAACAATAAGTTGGCAACCATTGCATGAAGTCACCACATCGAACGGAAGCGGCACTAGGAGTGACCATCCGACTTCGTACTTATGGGAGAAAGTAAGCGATTAGCAGTCCTGTCCTTCGATCAAATCGAGTTCTTACAAAAACACGTGTTTTGACGCAGACAACCAAAAGATGGTATCGACTTATGACCCCACATTTCGCTCGATCCAACAAGCATCACTTTCCACTTGTTTCATTAAACTATACGAAAAGTTAATTATCTGATGCGAAACATCATTATTATTATTGTTGTGGATTATCCAGATTGCTTATACGCAATGTCAGCTCATCCACCTGTCGAAGATGCCCGTCATGTGGCCGGAGTCGGGGACACTCAAACCTACCTCTTGTCTCAGTCGTCGCACTTCCCTGTCATCTTCAATGTCGATGCTCACCAGTGGAGTTTTTCTGATTCGTTTTTCTAGAGATCTCTTTTCTGCTAGCAGTTTCCCAACAACCTGTTATACGAAATGTCTCGATCTCACTTTAGCGATCACCTCTTGAAGGTCATTCAACTCCTTCGTCTTTCTGTCGTGTAACCGCCGATGTCGTCTAATTTCGTGGCGCAGCGCAGTTATTCTCTCTTTCTTCTCCTTCAATAGTCTCCTATGCAGTAAAAACGCTCGAAATGAATCGTTTCATAAATGCGCCACACACCCTGTCTCCTCCAGTTCGGGCATGTCCACCATTTCCATGAGATACCTCTCGTGAGATGAGCGACTCTGACCAACTGCCTCCAGCTCAGCGCAGGCCTCCTCGTACTGGAAATTGATCAGTTGGTCAGTTAATCGGAGAAGGCCAACTCACTCGTCGACGTTCCTCTTCTATTTGAGAACTCAGCAATATATCCAGCTCGCTCCTCGCAGTCGTTCCACCATTTCCTTGCTCGATAATTGCTCGTCGAACCATATGGTTATCGGCAGATGACTCGGGTGAAGAAGACTCCGCTGCTGGGTCCAAATCCAGCATCCTTCCTGACTCCTGCACCTACAACTGATAGCAGTATCGTCGCCTCTTCTACGAATATCATCACCAGTCGTCGATGAACAAAAGCGTCTCGTCTATAGTCCCAGATTCGGCCATTGGAGATCTCCATGCAAAGGCTGTGGCCGACTTCGAGGGCGTGATGTTTTGCACAGGCTGCCTTAGTGTAGCGACCACAACCGACATGCCCGCAAATCAAGCAGATCTGATTTCGCTTTTCATCGCCACTCAATTAACATCAGCCACCACGTTACCCACATTGGAGCGTCCTCAGTTTGAGGGGCGCCGCACTCCTCGCAGACCATCTGACCGTCGGTACACCTCATACGTTTACAGCACTCGCACCATTCTGCTAAGAAATTACGAAGCGCTGCCTCTACCATTCTCACCGGCCTTATTCCATCCAGACGACATTTCCAACCATCCATGCTTCCCAGTAATGATCCCAGTGACGGTGACGTCAAGGCGCTCAAGACAAAATGGGCAGGCGGGGAGCTGTCGACGAGAACGGAAGTGATGACAAGTGGATTACAATGCCATCGTTACCGGTGTGCCGAGTCGCCTCCTACACTGTGATGTGTCTCTGAGCTCATCTACGCTATTGCAGACACCCACACGAAGCTCACTCAAGAACAGAACATAACAGACCGGCCCGATAGAGTGTTTGGATTCGGTTTCGCCAAAGTGCCTAAACAAGCAGGCGATGCCGTCGATAGCAGTCCTTGAAGGATGCGAACTGCTGCATCATTTATTCCGAATGACGAGTTCATTCGAAGAAAAGGTTACCCGAGGAAATGGCTACCTGTTATGATATCTCTTGTAGAAAGTCTCACCCGCGGCTTGAGTCGTAAAATTGATGACAACGCTTCCTATACCTGATATGGATTTATGCAGGAGTTGCCTATACAAAGGATAGCACTTCTTACACGCTGATGATGATGACGATGCATCAGATTCTTCCACTGGATTATAAATAAGATAGGATACATGTTCAATGCTTTCAACGAAGGCGTCCAGCCAGGGTGCTATATCTGACTGAACACCCAGGTTAAGCAAGACGTCGATTCCATGACATGAAAGAGTTATCCTTCCGCCATCGCTGCTGTTGAAGCAGAGATGATATTATAGCAATAGACATTCTGTTGCGCAAATCTCACAAAGGTGCCCGTTTTAGAACCGGTAGAGAAATGTCTGCAACTTTATCACCGCTGCTCGAGGCCTGCAAAGTACAATTATAACGCTCATGCTGTTTATGTCCAGCACAGGTGATCGACAACATACAACGGTTAGACATCTCACACGCTCGAGTCAATTCATTTCGCCAGGCTCGCCCAAGTATACCCGGTTCGTGATTCCAAGCAGAAGGACCTGTCGACTTCGCTGCAAAGGTAACGCATTCACTCGGTCAGATAAGCCTCCAGTTTCATCGCGATATAGAACGAGGCGACCTGACTTACAGACTTATTACCCCATAGCAGTACGGAGAGCGCAGACGCTATAAAAATCGAAGTCAAGCAGAGACCTTCATCTACAAGTTCCCTGGAGCAGAAGTTCATCGTGTAGAAGTTGGTAACACATACACCATTTCAAGATGTAATTAGTAAAAGACAAGACCAAATTAATATAGCCCAGAACAAATTAATATAACCCAGAACAAATTAGTAAAAGCCAAAACCAAATTAATATAGCCCAGAACAAATTAATATAGCCCAGAACAAATTAATAAAAGCCCAGAACAAATTAATATAGCCCAGAACAAATTAGTATAGCCCAGAACAAATTAGTATAGCCCAGAACAAATTAATATAGCCCAGAACAAATTAATATAGGGCAGAACAAATTAATATAGGGCAGAACAAATTAGTAAAAGCCCCGACCAATTTCGTAACCAGAGTGAACGGAGGCTCAATGGATAGTCAAAGATCCATTCTGCGATGAATGCTTGACACGCCTCCGATATATCCTCTGTCACCCATTGCGTCAGTCAATTTTCATCACTCTACCCACGTGATGATGGAGGTTACGCCTTCGAATGCAACAGTTGATCGCAAAACATGACTTATTATAAGTCACGCCGGTCGCGACAGATGGGTTGCTGCCAGCAACTCAGTTACCGTACATGATGCATGCGCCTATTGGTATCAGCGGCTTTATGAGCCACATCATAAAAAGCAGACTGCTAATTTGATCTGGGAAAAATAATAGATTGTTCTGGTCTTTTACTAATTTGGCCCGGCTTTTACTAATCTTGAAATGGTGAAGAAAGGGACCGTAAGATCAATGCTGCCGTCAGATGGTAGCCGTTACCCTCACTATATGATTACTTCGCAGTGTTGGTTGCTCCACTATGATATCCTCAAAAGGATCATCCTGCCCAGGTTCATCGACATCCATATCAAACCTATCAACAAACCTTCATTATCCTACTATGATTTAAGCGATCGAACACTGCTAGGTAAAGACCGGAAATGATATCAAAATTAAAATTATTGCAGGATGATTCGAAACTTGAGCGTCAGCTGGTCCTTCACAGTGATTGCTAAGATACCAAGTTGACTTCAGCAAATAGTGTGAATCCGAGCCCGTTCGCGACACTAGCGCCATACTGACTCAGCTTGCTTCCCCCCCTCGGCAGTTTCACAGTACCCTTCGATATTACATTGCCTCATCAGATCGCTCAAATGCCCGCCGCCATTTATCGATTCTCCGAGTCTCCTGATCTGTGTCGGCGATGAACCATACTTTGGATCGGAACATACAAAAAGAGCTGGGAGGGAAAGGCTCAGATAACCCATACTACATAACGCGACAGGTTATAATGAGCGGCGGCGGAGGATGATGTTTAGCTGATGATACTACATAGTGACAGCAGCAACAGCGGAGCAGAGAGCGGAGGTCGACACAAAGGAGACAGGCCTAAGTGGTGGAGGACCTTCACCCAGTTCAGGAATCTACCGCTGGTGTTATTTATGATGATGCTAATGACTAAGTGCTGTTGTTTATATCATTCAAGTTTGCTACTACTATTTAGATACAGCCAATCCGAAGACAGATACCACAAGTCGATGCTTCTTTCGTAGCCGCCAAATAGTTAGAAACAACAGATCGAGGGTAGCACTGCTTCAATGGCTGCAACGGAGGATAGAAGACAGCAGACAGCAGTAAAGGGGTAACAAGAGCAGCAGCAGCAGGAGGTGCATGGGAGCGAGAGACATAATAGGACTGACCGTTCCAAAGAGACCAGACATAATAGAGATACAGCCGCAGCTCTTCGAGCATCCACGGAAGGCACTGTACTCCGTAGCAGCTAATTCAAGTACAAGGTTCTGCGATTAATCTGAGACCGAGATGAGTACGTATAAGGCTTCGTAGCTTCGTTCTTTTTACCAAAATTGTACTTGGGTGGTGTGCTTCCGTGGCTGCTGTTCTCTATTATCGATCTTTCAGCTACCTGACCAGTGAAGGCAAATGCCTGTTTATTCGTAATTTTGCGACCCCTCCCCCAACTGCTGCCCTTGACAACACACACAATACAATATGAATAAACTTAGATAATAGAGGTACCACTAACGGTGAGAGCCTCGCTCCACCGCTATATTGCAGCCAAGTAACAATACAGTAGAAGACGACGATGAAGAAGAAGACGACGCGGCAAACGTGGCTACAATAGCACTTGGCCACTTCCAGCATCCCAAGTCTCCATCAACACGTACGATAATATTAGTACAGTTTAGTAAGCAGAAGTTCAGATGCTTGCTGCTGGTGCTACGAGGAGCAACAGACGGTAGTAAGTCTATGAATAATTAATATCTCTCCTAACTCTAATGATTTCACGTATCGAGTTTCGACTAAGCAATGCTGGATTATATATCGTCAGTGCTATCGTATACTGCCTGGACTTCCCCTACTTGGCTTGGCCGGCCGCCTGTGCTGGTTTTCCTCCAGTCGCCCCCGCCGCCGCCGGAGCGGCACCGGCTCCAGCAGCAGCGGCCCCGGTTGTCGTTGAGCCCTGCGGACCTTGATGAGACCCTGAGAGAATAATGAGTATAAAAAGCACATGCTGCTTCGTTTATTTCTACTCTCATAATTCAGAATTGTCCAATCAAAGACAAAATCATACTGGAACGCTTCGCGGAAGAAAAGGTCCTTCAAAGATCGACGAAGGTAGGCATAGTCGGGCCTAGGGAACGGAACCGTTCATCAACTGTGACACAAAAGGGGACACTGACCTGTCCTCGAACCTGAGGCTCCGGCAGTAGTTGAGATAGTTAACGAACTCATATGGGAAGTTCTTGCACAGGACCTCAATAGGAGTACTCATCTTCTTCTCCATAATCTTCTCGTATTTGTCCCTTTTAGTATGAGCGCGCAGTCCCTAAGACAATAACACAATATATCGGTAGTCTATATCATATCCTCCCACCTGCCACGGTAGACTGCCTCTGTTGAAATACATAAGCACATAGCCGAGAGCCTCGAGATCATCCCTCCTAGATTGCTCGATGCCGAGATGTGTGTTAATAGAGGCATAACGGGCGGTACCTGACGGAAGAGAACTCAGAGGAGAGGGCGGCGGCGGTTAAGGGCGATCAACTGTACCGGTTAAGTTCTTGTTCTCCCTATACGGAATGTGCTGCTGAGTCTTTGGGTCACGAAACTTCTTAGCGAGACCGAAATCAATGATATTCACCTACAGGAGATACTTGCACGACCTGGTCGTTGCTGGTATCTGGTGCCGTGATCGGTTGTTGCTTGCCTGGTTTGCTCTTCTCCCAAGGCCTATTAGAAAATTATCCGGCTTGATGTCCCGGTGAATAAAGTTCCTCGCGTGAACGTATTCGACACGGTTGATCATTTGGTCCGCCAACATCAGAACCTATAGGAGGCGAACGCTGCCATAATCGACGACGGGCGACGAAGTAGGGACTTACCGTCTTTAAGCTGAACTTCCTATTACAAAATGTGAAGAGATCCTCGAGGCTAGGCCCGAGTAAATCCAATACCATCACATTATAGTCTCCCTCTACACCATACCAATGAACCTGATAGCAGCAGACGGGGCATCGATAAAGCTGACAACGGCTGACAGGGAAAGGATTCCTACCATAGGAATCCCGACACCCCCAGCGAGAATCTTGTAAAGTTTAGACTCATAAAGAAGTTGAGGATGCTTTGATTTGATGCTTTCGAGCTTGATAGCGACCTGAAGCAGAATCCCACTGGCGGCGGCGGAGGGCTGGCTGGTCTCACCTCCTCCCCGGTCTGAAGGTTAGTTCCGACGTAGATATCGCCGAAGCTACCGCTGCCGATCTTCCGTCCAAGTCTGAACTTTCCACCAACCCTTAGATCAATGCTGCCAGACATTTAAGAGCAAACACCCCAAGATGACACAAGATCGCGACGACGACGACCACGAAGGTAACGATAGCCTTTTAGACGGGAAACGTGCTCACAGGGAGACAGCCGTAACACAATTATCGAAGATACTTTATACGCCATTTTCTCGAGGCCACACAGTAGCTGATCCATCGAAGGGTTACGAGGAATAGTAGAGCTTTGATAGACGTCATCGTTGGCTTCATTCCTCCAGGGAAATATAAATTGACATGATCAAAACTTGACGTGTTTTGAATCTTTCAAGGGCGAGGTTCGGATACGCGAAAAGACTTGGTATTTCAAATAGAATGCAAGTCCCTCAAAGCGACCAGAATAGATGCCCTTATGAATACGCTGGTGGCGTAAATGCGTAGCATGAAGGGCCCCTAGCTCGTCAAAACCTCGGTTATAATTGTCAATCAGTGCGCGAAGCTTGGCGAGCGCGAGCGCGAGCTTAGCGGAGCGAAGCAATGATTGAATCAAAA
>JAAPAO010000344.1:0-37599 GCA_013115145.1 Perkinsus chesapeaki | reverse complement strand
TATGTGAAACGTATCCGGCGAAACGCATGCGTTGTGTGCAGCGCGCCGGTGCAACGCACTATAAATATTATCAGTTTATTATTATTTAGCATCCCACTTGCCCATTGAAATGCTGTTCAAGTGCTTCTCTCCAGTACTACTCCTATCGCTCGGTTCTGAGACCGTGGCCTTGAGATTGTCTGCGGAAAAGGACGATGCGCACAAGGTGGGGAGGGTGTGGTTTCCGGCTGCCCGTTTGCCGCGCGCGGTCAAAGGAATCATAGGTCAGTTTTCTACTGGAATTCTGTTTTGATTGATCGGCATTACTTGAATATCTCATAGTGTTTCCCAGCAGACGCTAAGCTTGGCAATCGGTCCCAGATCTTGCTCTCTCGGCGTGGACATGGCATATTTGTGGACTACTGTACTGTAAATGAGGCCGGCGATATCACGGAGTCTTCATTCGAGGACATAAAGGCCGGCAGAACTTATATGATGTGACATAAGATATGTCTGTACACTCGGATCAGTTTCCTCATCAGTTCTACTACCCTTGGCAAGCTTAAAGCCCGCGCCGGCGATGTTCAGTACCAAGGAAGACCAGAGAACATGGAGGGAGAATACGAGACTTTAAAGTAGAAGGGATTCTTACCATTCGCCCACTTCTCCTCGCTAAAGTTGATCCCATCACTCCATCCCAAGACCGACCTGTCTAATGAGGCATGTTTCGCTATAATCGATGCAATTGCGAATTACCCTCCCAAGAAGTACGAGAAGTTCGGGGGGTCTCTTGAGTGGTTGGTGAAGTTTTATGAGGACAATGGAAGGAAGTTTGAAGATGAATTGCGGGAAATGAACGAAGAGAAATGAGTCCAAGTAGGAGTAGCGCATGCCTCCACTTCGTGTGCAGCTCGCCATTAACGTGTGATGATGATGTTATGTCGAAAGCTCTGTGCGTTGCGTTGGCAGTAACTAGACTTACTTCCTATCGCTTATGTTAGGTTGGATTCCAACCATCTTTAGCTTCGATGCGATAAGGGCTCTCTGGGTAAGCTCGAAAATTTCATCGATCGTGGCGTCTAGTGGCCGAGTAGTGTTTAGTTCACTGATTGAATTTTCAGTGTCCTCTGCGATTTTCAGAGGGCATCTACGTGTGAATTAGCTTCTTGTCATTCCACCTTCCACCGAGTCACCCAGCCTCATCGAGGCCCCTCAAGCGCTGCTAGATATGATAGAAATTCTTTTAAAAAATTTGGTGCTAGGACGGAAAAAGCTTGAATGCATTCTTTCTGTGAACATGTGAGCATGTTGCGCTATGACTCCCTGTCTCTGAAATCCCAAAATTTCTGAGTATCTTCGTATCCTCTATCTTAATGCGTCTGCTGTAAATAGGTTTCAATTTTCCCATTTGAAATGCCAGTACGTAACCGTGACGCAGCTGGTGACGGTGCTCAGCAGCCTCGAGTCGTTCTGGTGCCGGAACCAACTTGCTGCTGCGGGTGCAGTTTCATCACGTCCCTGCAGATCTTCGCTGCGATGGACCTCATCTTTGGTTTGCTGAATTTGTTAAGTGTTGCCATGGAGAGCATTGAAACTGTACGGTGATTAATTTTTGGGCGCGTGACTTTTCTGCAAGGTTCCTGAGGTATCGAGCTACGCGGATTACTACGGCGGGCCAGTTCATGCCCTTTTGACGATGGGGTCCACCAATGAGATGGCCAGTACAGTGCAGGTAAGCCGATTTCTTGCGCGCCAGAAAACTATTCTCGTGGCAGGCTGCTGCCTCTGGTTTGACCGCTTCGACGGTCATAATGGCCGCGCTTGGACTGATGGGCGTTCAACAGAAAAAGTAAGATGGCGGGCATCTTCCGAACTATGAACATTACGCTCGCTCTTGTCGAATCTGAAGGTCGGGGAATCTTAAGTTCACTATAAATCCTAACTGCAAGTAGCCGCTCGCAAGGAGCAGGGAAATATACTGAATGGTGAGAACGATGGAAACTGAGGGGAAATCGCGTCGTAATTTCATAAAAATTATAAAAATACGCATGTTGATGTAAAAATAAATACTCAGCGCAGTTCAGGGGACGATTGAGGAACATCACAAGTTTCGAGTAGGCATGCCCGAAACGGTGTCTAGCTTTGCCCTAGAAACATCTAAAATAGATATATATAAAGAATATCCACCGGAGATTCGCACTAGCAGCGCTGGAACGCATTTTCGTGCGGCTATATGAACTCCTGGCAGCACAGAAGCATCTTATTTCGATATTACTTGCCAGCCCGCTCTATGTTCGTACATACTCCTACTCGTGTTTGGTCCGAGTAATTGCTCTGGGTCTGATGGCATTGACCACTCTTATTTGGTTGGAGGCGGCAGTGACGACTCAGCTGGATCAAATGGTGGATTTTATACAACAATTGCCAATCGTAAGTCACCTCCAGCGATCTTAAGAGCTTAACTACCGTATGTCGGTTTTGAAATGGTAGGCATCTTAGTAAGCGTTGTTTGAGGGCATATAGTGGCGTTGCCACTGTGGCAAACTATTCCTTTCATACCGCTCCCTCCGCATAGAAAGCATTTATTTTCTTCCGATCTGTCGAGCTCCGCCGCTGGAATGTTTCGCTTTTCAGTTTGAGTTTCTGAAGGACCTAGATATACCATTCAGCATCAACAGGGAGGCAGTGGCCAGTCGTAAGTCTGAAGCGTCTGCTCCGTAGCGATTCTTTGTCGTTCAGTTTTCGGTTACATTTGCGGCTTCTTCTTAATGCTCTCCGTGGCGTGCGAGCTAGGGTTCCGCTCGTTTGTCGCATGGGTGGGCCTGCGATGTGCTTCGTGTATCGAGGTAAGCAGCCGCGGGTTGTTACAGATGGTTCGTTAAAACTGAAATATGAGCGACAAATATTTTACTGTTCGGCTAAAGATCTGCCGCAATGAGGAGCTTTGGGGAAAATGATTTTTTTTCGCCCGTTTCTAAGGAGGGCGAATTTTCCGAGGTATTTTTACAGTGTCCCGACTGCTGTTCAGAATCCAATCATCCCTGCACCTGCCGCGCGTATTGGGCCACAGCAATCTGATGGAGATAACATTACAATTTCAATACCAAAGACGGTAGAGCGTGGAGAGCCCATCAGTTTGGTAAGACTCGCTTCGGCTTTAAATGGTGTCATTTCGTCTTTTCAGCTTGTCGATGGTCAGTCAGTTACATTGGCAGCACCCACCGTGGAGAAGTCTCCTAATGACGGAGAAGGTCTTCGAAGGGTAGGTATACTGCAGTTGGCTTTATAACGGTATTTTGGTCAGCGATAAGCACCAGAAAGCAATTTGTATAGAAGGCATTCAGGCCCTTTGTTTTAACCTTATAGATGCCCGAGTTGCGTTACTTGCCGCTGATCCTCACTCAACGACATCGAAAGTTTCTGCACAAGTGTTTGCTTTTTCAATTCATGCGTTCGATAGTAATCGCTACTTTCTGCCTGTCGGCTGAGACCGTACCGATATCTGTGACTTAGTGGGAATCCCATCTGACCGTCACTGGCTGAGCTCTCGGACGGCATAGCGGTTTTGGCATCATCGTTGTAGTTGAAATCTTTGCATTGCCTTCCGACATTTTCGAACGCACCTAGCATCTTCCACTTATCGCTTCCCGACTATTCAGAGGGAATGGGACGCTGCGTTTAAGGGGCGTTAATTCTGAGGAGACAGAAATTGTGTCGCAAGTGCTATCTAGCTTACCCTTGCTCGCCTTTGCACTTCCCGAGCACTTCTTCGTCATACCGACTTTCCTCCACTGATTGACTTTTTCGCCCCACTGTGTTCTTCCTGACTTTTGTTTCTCTGCTTCGCTTTACACAATGCCTGGTAAGGTTCCACCAGCTGTCTGCTGCTTTGTGTCAGGGCTCAGCGTATTTCGTCAGCTCGTGCACACGCGCGCCTGCCGTGCGCGACGTAGATTACTTTGAAACCGCTAGCGGTACTGGTGGTCCATGTGAAGTTTTGAAGGTCCCGGAAGGTTTTCGTTAGTCCCAGGCAGGCCGTGAAGTGGTCGAGTTGCCACCTCCGACTCGTTGCTCAGCTTCTATGCGCTGCGCCGCTCACTGATGAGGATGTATGGTCTTATAGCGTTTTACACTTGGTCCAACGTCCCACTTCACTCCTGCTAGTTTTAGTGGATTTCTGTTATCTTAACAAATTTGTGAATTCGTCGTCCTATTGAATATGCAAGTGTCTGAAGCTGTTGGTATTACGGACTCTACAGATAGGCAGCCTAATGCACTGAATATCAGACACTCTATATTTAACATAGATTGGCATGTTTTCCACAGCCAATAAGACATAATTTTGCCTCGAAAAAGTTGCTCTCAGAATCAAACGTTTTCCGGATCATGAATATCGTTATCATTTCATTGTGTACAGTTTACTATTATTATTATGACTTCAACAACACCAACAACCACTGATACTTGGGAGCTTCGTCCTCAGCAGCGCCGCAGATCTCGTTCGCACAGAGATAGTGCCGACAGCACGCTTAGTGGTAAGACGTGGGACGCCGAGTGTTTTTACGCTTTTTCCATCAGTTTCTCCGGCACCGACTGCCCCTTTGGAGGCTGAAATGGGCATTTCGGGTAGCAGCCTGTACTTGTTCAGTATTCGCGGAAAGGATCAGCCTGGTATCTCCCATCTGATGTGTCAAACTATTGCGGACTTCAAGGACAGCACTCTGCTTGATATTTCCCAGATATGCATTGATGAATTGTTGATGCTCAGTCTGCTTGTGAAGGTGAGTTATCTCTCCTCCGGTCTTTTTCAGCCCCTCTGCGTGATATGACTGGCTCTGTGTCCGGTACTTGACATTTTTACTCCGTTATATATTGGCTGTTTCCCCGCATCTCCAGAGTTCATACAAAAGCGCTAAAAACTGTCAATTTTTACTATATTTGAAAACCGTTCTAATGCGATATTAGCACAGGAATTACTAATACTAATAATTCTGTACTCTTTCACTTTTCGTCTTTCTTCCACAACGACTGTTGTTTTCGTAGGTTGACGACGAGCACGTAGCTGCTTTGACGAAGGAGCTTCTTCTACCAGCCAACCGTATGGGTGTTTCTGTAAGTGTTCGTCAACTCCACGACGAAACCAGAGAAGGCAAAGACGGTGAGGAACGCCCAGCCTCGCTTGAGGGAGATGACGATATCAACGCTGCGGACGATTGCCTCGTACAGGTATGGCTAGAGGTGTCAGAAAAAGAAATATTGGAATGTCTGTTGTTAGGTTGTTTATCATCCTCCCAAGGGTACTGTAGTGGAATGCTTGCCCCCTTCATTGTTACTCAATGTGTGCGCTATCGTAAGTTGATCTGCTACGCTCCGCTGTCAGAATGAGACATGTTTCCCGCTTTTCAGGCCACACACGAAGGCTGGAACGTCATCTCTGTCATGCACTTCAATCCGGACGCTCCCCTCTGGGTTCATTCGCTCCAATTGAGAGTTCGTCAAACGGGAGACTTCGGCGCAGAGTTCCCCATTAAAGATGGTAATCGATCACATGATCGATTTTGTTAGAGTATTTCCTCAGATATATATAACGCGGCATCGCATCCAGTTGGCAGTCGTCAAAGACTATATCTTCTCCTGCAGGAGGTCTGCCATAAGGTTGGAGCTGAAGTGGTTGTAAGGTAAGAGAAGCGGAGCGAAGCGTTTCATGTTTGCATTTTTGTGTAATGTTGTTATATTTGGCAGGCCCTATGAAGCTCCCTCAAAGCCGAAGCCGAAGTCATTAGTTGTTTTCGGTCTATCAGAAGTGCTAGTCACGAATGATGTATTGATGACGTTGCTAAAAGAAGTAAGAATCTTCCTTTATTCCGCCTGCCCAACACTACGTGGAAATTTCCAACTGTATTAATCGTGGGTCGTTCAGTAAGCCGATTTTGAAATTGAGAATCGATTCCAGAACTGCTTTTTACACGCTAAATAAGATGTTGGACTCGATTCTGCATCCCAGAATTGATTTAGTGAAATGGGGGCGCTCATGCACACTTCGCGGAGCCCTGTTTAATACTGTAGTGTATAACTTGGCACTTTTGGTGGACAGAGTTTCTCGGGATATCACAAGGTAGCAAATGCTCTTGTTCCTGCATCTCCACACTGTCGATGGAGGTTGGTGTTGAGTTCTAGGAGCAGCGCTATGCTTCACCTTCCCACCGTTGACGTTTGTGGAAGAGCTCTAGATATGAGGATTTAGTAGGGACGAAAGTAACATTCGTGAAGATAGATACTGTGGAAATATTCCAGTTGCTATTTTTTCGATTATCAATTAAATATTAGGAAATATTTCTAAATTGTTAATTATATTTATTCTTTAATATATAGTATTGATTGAAATTTGAGATGTACTCTATATTAATAATTAATATGTTATTTCTGTATCAAAATAGTGGCAGTTGTTTGAGTGCAATGTTCCGTAGTCGGTGTCTTACGTTGATGAAGGTTCCACAAATACATATTTTTTCGGAACTAGAATCTTGGGTGCTGATGAGTCTAAATCCTCTCTGCCTGCCCCTTCCTCAGGCCGGTAAAGACTACGACGGCATCCGCGCAGAATGCGAGAAGCAAAAGCTCTCTGTCAACGAGACCAGCCATCGCCTGGTTGCAGCCTTGGAAGGTACAACAATAATGGCATCGATCACCTGGGCGAGCGCTGCTGTTTGTTGTAGGTGCTCCGAGAGATGTGATTACCAGAACTATTTCGCAGCTGCGTTTGACGAAGGGTGCCAGGAAAGTATGCCAAGCATTGAAGTAACCATTGGTTTTTGTGCGACATGGTAAAGTCGGTGAATCTCAGGTATCTTGGCTTCAAGCTCGCACTTATTACTTCCAGCGCTTCCCAGTCAATTGCCAGGTAAGAATTTGCTTCGCTCCGCTGTATTTGCAAAAATTTGTCGCACAGTAGAGAAGTTATTGCATCGCTGAAATTCGAATCTTCCCGGAGGGAAAATCCGATTATAGTTGCGCTTGGATTTCTCAACAGCTGCTATTAAATCCCCCAATTGCACCTGTTTTAGGCATGTTCAGTCGGAGCTTGGTCTAGATTACGCCTTGGCCACTGAGATTGAGGTAGATCCCAAAACTGATAGAATTACAGGAAAACATGGCACGCTCATGGACAACTTCCGTAAAGTAAGACGTGGTATTATTTCGGTTCTTATAGTGCATCGTTTGTCTTCAGGTTGATTATATGAGGCTTATTGCTGATAGGGAAAACATCAGTCAAGAAAATGTTATTGTTGTTGGTGATTACGTTCATGCCGATTATCTCTTCGATCAGTGTGGCTACAGGGTAAGCTTTGAACGTGAAATTACTTTTCATACCATACTTCCGTCTCATCGTACCTGTATTGCTCCGGGTCCTCCGCATCGGTACTATTACTTTTACATCTCCACATTAGGAGTTTTTATTCATTTTCATACCATACTTCCGTCTTATCGTACACCGGTTGGTTCTTCTTTGATTCTTATTAATGATATCAATAGCACATGTTGAGTAATTATATCACTAGCGTTCGTGTAGCATTTCCTTACATATATGATCTTCTATTATCGCTGTTTCCACGGTTAAGCTTTCCCTTATTATTTCAGATTCATTTCAATGCCAAACAGCAAGGCGATATGCGCGTTCTCCTTCACCTGTTGGGTTACTCTGAAACCCACGTCCGTGAGCTCGATGAACTCTCCCAAACCGGCCCGAATGATTCCTGGGCCACCCCGAGCATCGAGGAACAGCTCACGCCTACAACCTCCACCGCGGTGCCTGAGGCTAGTCAGGATGATGCAACAAGCGATGAGAATGTTGCATTTGTTAGAAGTAAGCTGTGCCACTTCGCCTTTTGGTGTTCTCGCTTACCGGGGCGGAGAGTCGCTACCGTCATGCTGTTGGTTGATACGTGATTGGTTTCAATATAAACTTGTCAACTCGCTTGATGAGGCTCAACCGACTTTCCCACAAGTACCTGAGTCTTATATGGCTATTCTTCTGGCCTGACTGAAGGAGACCTGCCAAAGAGAAAAAATAGCGACACTAATGTCAACATTAGTGTGACACATTAGTATGACACTGTATACACTAGTGTATACTTTGAAATTTCTCATTGGTCAGCAGAACCTTCCGCTGTACTCTGAGTATGTCATAATTAGTCCTTGTCGATGAGCCATAATTCTGGATCTACATCTATCTGCAACTTCGATCGTGATTCTAACAGTTCAATTTCTGCTAGCAAGTTTTTAAGGTTCCTCCTGCACGCTTCGTCGTCGTTCTACTTTTCGTACATCTTGTCTCAGGTACCACCCTGACCGATCCTCTCGCCCGTAGTGTCTGGGACCTGGAGCCCCTTCCTGGCGTATCGCCGGACCTACCACTTGAGCGTTGTGATATCAGAGTTATCGGACCAGATGCCCCCGGCCTAATGGAGCTCCTCCTCGGCCCTGTGGTGAAGACAGGTCGGTTTCTAGCCCAGCTTGTGCTTTGTGGCATCCGTTGGATGGGTTACCGGCTATCGCGACGATAGACATAACTGATACCGCTATCTCGCCGTAGGGATGAAATATAAATTAAACACCGCTATTCGGAACTTTACGATGAATGAAAATGTGCACCCGTTCGCATGTTAGAAGTATCATTTTCTTGCCCCTTTTCTGCGACATTTGGAGTATCTCTTAAATACAACACGTATTAGGACAGCTTTCAAGTCTAAGGCGCTGCATCCCTCCTAAGCAAAAAATCTAACGGAAATTCAGTTTAGTTTTTTCTCGTCTTTCAGGTAGCAGTATCGGTCAAATCGTCACTTACAACCTTCACGGTGTGTTCTGTATGGGAATGAAGATTTATGTTACTGATGTGAGTCACTTTCGAGGTCTGTAAATAAATCATTCCTCAGCCTACTTCTCGAGATGACTGCCTGAAGGATATCCTCTTTATAACTCACGGCCGCGGTATGGATATGCAGTACTCGACT
The DNA here is from genome assembly GCA_013115145.1 of Perkinsus chesapeaki. Classification (NCBI taxonomy): domain Eukaryota; phylum Perkinsozoa; order Perkinsida; family Perkinsidae; genus Perkinsus; species Perkinsus chesapeaki. Next base: position 28,609 of record JAAPAO010000344.1, on the reverse strand, counting down.
CAGGTGAGCTCACCTGTTCTCTTTGATCCTTCCAAGTCGCCCTGAGGACAACCCGGTCGTCGTTTCCAGTCAGTAGTGAGTTAGTGTTTTCGCCGATACCGTTGCTCAAGCCGCTGTCGTTTCCATTCGCCATAGGTTGTAGTATAGCTGCTTTAATCTTCTCAGGAAAGCCTGCCGTCTCTGCCGTCATACAGTGATTTTAAGAACCCAACACCTCAGCAGGCTGAATCGAATGAAGGTGCGCGCTCCTAGTGCTCCTCGATGCTTATTTTATTATTAGTTCCTTCCCTACTTGTCACCCTCGTCGAGCAGCCCACGCTTGAAGCCGGCGCACTGGCCACGATTCTGCAGGTGAATAGTTTTAAATCGCTTCTATAGATTATTATTGTGGCAGATTCTAGCCGAAAATAACATGAACATTTCTGTTATCAGAAGACTAGATGAGTCCGAAGGAGCAATGAGTGCCCTTCAGTTCGTTCTCACCACCAACGACACTGAGATGTCCACCGATGTACGCTGCGTGAGCATTCCCCTCATCACACCCGGGTCTCCTGTTCCTAGCGCCCCGGGCACGGTCAGGTCTAGTTCTTTTCGATTCTATCCGGTCACTAAGGAAAGTTGTCGGTTTTCAGGAAGTGCGTTCCTCATTACGTGAGAAGTTGCTCGGCGCAGACTGTGTCCAGAGCGGATGTGTCGATTGCGCTGTACAGGTGAGTCCTGTCTCCCTCAATCGTGTTGGATAATAACTTGTCAGGTGGATGACATTGCAAGGCTGTGCCGTCGTCTCGTTGTGTTTGATATGGATTCCACCCTGGTCGAGGGCGAGGTGAGCAGATTCGGTTTCTTGCTTATTTTCGAAATGGCGGGTTCTCAGGTCATCGACGAGCTCGCTAAAATCGCTGGTGTTGATAAGGAAGTCTCTGCCATCACTTCTCGAGCAATGCACGGTGAAATCGACTTCTTCGAGAGTCTCAAGCAGAGAGTAAGTGCTGCTGTGACACGTCTAGTTTCGGCTTCACCGCTGTCCTCGCAGGTTGCATTACTGAAGGGATCCTCGGCTAAATATATGATACACGCTGTCGATAGTCAGATGAAATTCATGCCGGGTGCCAAGCAGCTTACGAGAACTCTCAAGGCGATGGGCTTCAAGATGGCTGTTATTTCTGGTAAGAAATGGAGACCTTTCGAGATTCTTGATACTTTCTCTCAGGCGGTTTCCTTCCCTTTGCTCAGCATGCTAAGAGGGAGTTGGGTTTGGACTATGCTTATGCTAATGAGCTTGAGATCGACTCTAACGGCCTTCTCACCGGCAAGACGGTACGATCTCTGGACTTGTTGTTATTGCGATCACTCCTGTTAGGTCGGGCCTGTGGTAACCCCTCAGAGGAAGCGTGATCTTTTGGTAATGCTCGCTAGAGTCGAAGGTGTCCGTGTGGACCAGGTAAGCTTCTGTGAGTTTCTCAAAGTATAGTAAAGGCTTAATTCAGGCAATCGCCGTTGGTGATGGTGCAAACGATATTCCTATGCTGACTACCGCTGGCTTGGGAGTTGCCTTCTGCGCAAAACCTAAGGTTCAGGAGCAAGCCAACTTCAGAGTTAACAATAAAGATCTGTCAACAATTCTTTATCTTGTTGGTCTCACTCAAGCTGATATCGGTAAAGCCGAAGACGATGAGGCTCAAGCGTGATAATATAAGATGATATTCTAAAAGCGTTTTTATATAGTAAAGAAGTTACAAATACCAAACATTCAGTTCGTTCCATTAGATCACTGTATGAGTATCTAGCATAACCATTATTATAAATGGAAACGGTTTCTAACAATGACAGTGGTTATGTTGTCATCAGAGAGTGAATGCATTGAGCTCAGTGGCCTGCAGTGTGCAAAGAGAGGCACTCCATGCCGAGTTCGACTTAGTTTTATGTAGAGTGGAGAAGCCTGATTTTGTGTGCACAAATCCAACCATCCCAGTTGGCGAGTATTACCATGCCTACTAAGCATTATCTGGCTGGGTAGGAGTTTTCCCAACCTCCAATGACTGAAAACGACACGAAAACCCCAGGGCAACCTTCGGTTGGAATTATAGTACTAATCCTAGATTACTTCGCGACACGTAGAGCCGACAACATCTTCAAAGAATCCTGTGTGAATTCATGCGATGCCCGTGTTCCTGGTGGAGCGATGAAGTGTGCGGACGGTTCCCAGCGTCGAGTAGTGTACTCCAGAGCTCCAGAATATCGGAGCAGTACGTCAGATTCACAATGTTTTGAGGCTTATATCAAAACCCTTCATCACAAATACATCGTCCGTCAGGTTCCCATAGGCAATGGACAAAACGGTTATGTATACATTTTGTAGACATTCAGTACATAATCTAAGTGCTCCTTCGTGTCTACCATGTAGACTCTACATGTATAAATGTGCATCATGGGCATTCCTGCTTTGCGAATCCCATTCGGCTGAGTCCCTGAATTTTCATGAATCCCATCATTTAGGTTACATGCCGTGGTTCGCAAATGCGACAGCACACCGACGACTCGTCGTCGACATTATGTCGATCCGGCGCTTGAATTTATTTAGAAGATCATGTTTATATTTATTCTTATTTTCTCCGACTCGCGCTGAAGTACTATCGATTCCGGAGAACATAATGTTGACGACATTATGCGAGTTGGAGAGACGCTTCACCAGGGAGGGCGGGACGGGAAAATAAACTAAAACAACTTTAACAACTCGAATAACTTCACTCAAATATGTTTCATTGACTCAATGAAACCTATTTCGCTCGCCCATCAAGATTCAAACGCTACATAGTATGTAGTACATACTCGTAAATGCGCGTGCCAACTCAATCGGGAGACGTCCTCAAGTAAAAGGGACAAACTTCGTTAACCTGTATTCCAGTGATCTCCGAAATTTCCGCGCATCTTCGGAAATTCGAGAGATTTTCATGGTAGCGATCAACTGGAAGTAGATCAGCGTGAGTAATATTACTAAGCAGAGATTTTTCGATGCGCCATAAAATGGCGCGCTACGTCAATTGAATCATACGTTGAATATAGTGGTTCAACTTGAACCGTTCAAGCTAGTAATGAAGATTGTCGGAGATTGTTTGGATGTGGAACGTGATTAAGTAAATGCGAGTTGAAGCCAGCGCTCCGCATCCCCTGGACATGCCATGTCCTACCTCCAGTGGAGGTAGGACATTCGGGTCCGCTGACCTTGTCAGTGTTAGACGTGAGGTCGGGCAGACCCGAGTGCCCTACTGAATAGCTTTGGCAGAGAGTAAGCACTTACGTTGTGCTACACTGTTATACGTTGTGTTTACAGTGTTCACACTCCCAACCTCTGCGTCATGGGGATTTCACGGTAATTTATGCGCACGCAATTTCCGTTTTTGATGAACTCTGCAACTGAACATGTACGTACCCAGAACGTGGGAGGTCATCGTGCCACGCAAAGCCACGAGAGTTCGCTCGAATGACTCTATAACCATGTTTGCTCCCTGAATTTCAAAAACGGTGAATGAGTAAAACTGATCGACAGCCAACAGTAAGCTTATATGACTCTTGTCTGGTGGGACTACCTATAAGAAGCTCTGCCGTGACAAATCACGAGCCCTAACTTTAACTTTGGGAGACAGTTGTCATCAAACTTGGGGAAGCCCTTGGACTGTGACCACACTAGGTGAGGTACTCGAGTGAGGAACTGGTCCGGGCCATCGGCTAGTATAGTGAGTTTATCATCAGGCTATTCAATAGCCGCTATTGGATGGCCTTCATTTCCAGCTAGTAGTAAAGACCTCATCCGCTTCATGGAATCCAGATGAAGCGTAGAGCGTGCCATGTGAAGCTCACGCCGTGAGCTTTACGGTTACCGTGAGCCTCACGGTAACCGTGAGCCAGTGAATCACCAGTTGTGATAGCGATCTGTGACTCAGCGCAAGCCGAACAATGCCCGAAGCGCTGAGTCCTCCTCAAAAATAGCCAGGTGATTAGGCCAAGTGACCACCACGAGCATGTCGACTCTGACAACTACCTCCATTGATAGAAAGTATACCAGTAAATTACTAGTATACTATAGTATTACTAGAAGTAATTGTAGGGCCTTCATAAAGCCGTGTAGCAGTTCAAGCTATGACCAAGCGAGCCACCGGCATTCGCTCAAACTATTCACCTGAGATCGGATATCTATTCTTTCGAAAGTAAGTTCGTACCCCTTACGGGGTGAGTATTATATCGTACAGTGCAAGCTGGAACAGGGTTGAACTCGTACGCGGTCAAACTGGTACAAGGCACGACGACAATCTATGAAGGGCTCCGCATGTAAGATTACTGATGTTTACTTTCGAGGGACCAAGCTAATAGCTAATGAAAGTATCACTGTCTGGGTTGAAGAAGCATCTTAGAAGTGTTTATGAAAAGTCCGAGACGGTCCGCAAAGGCGATCTGTTGAGCAAACTTAAAGGGCTCAAGCTGAAATCGCAGCCTAATGTTATCGAGTTTCAAGACTTCTATGCAGAATGGCTCTTACTTGACCAACAACAAAAAGATGTAGGTGCCACCCTTGATGCAAACCAGAAATCCATGGACTTCCTGGATAAGATGCCAGCTGATATTGCTAAGTTTATCACACTTCAACCCTAGAGGATTGAAGATATGGCAAAAAATGAGGAGATTTAGTCTTTCGGTATTGCGAGCAAAACTATGCGAGCTCGAATTCTACTAATAATCCTAGTATTTTGCCAACGAATATGTCCTCGAAGTCCATTTGTGGCTTCTTCGCGAACAGGAAGTATTGCAAAATTGCAATGCAAAGTTGGAAGTATTTGAAGTATTTGCTCAAAACTATGTGTTGCAGCTGTACGGATAAGGGCTACACGAATAGGCACTCTGACAGAGTGACTCTGCGAGCTTGCACTGTACGATATGATCCTCACTCCCCCTTGCATAGGCTATTCTACCTGACAAGCAAGAGAGGACTTACCGGTTCGTTCTCGCGAAGACTTCGCGAGTTGAAACGTGTCATTCTAGCTCGCAGATGAGAGTTCCATGTACAGCGTGTCATGACAGACTTCGAGAAGGGCCTCCGAAACGCTGTCTCTGACGTGTTCGAGCTCGATAATCAGAATCTACGCGGTTACTTGTTCCACGCCGCGTGGTCTCTAAGCCTCCGTAAGGAAAACCAAGGGCGTGTCAAACGAGCTTGTCTACGCTCTGACGCACGCCCCTATGTTCAGCACTGGTTTTATCCGGAAGACTTCCGTGCCGAATGGGATAGAGGAGCCATTTCTGGGGAGAGGGCCCTGCTCGACGCTGGGAAGTCTGAGAATACCAAGTGGGGCCAGAAAGACAGAGACACACACTCAGGCGATGCTCTCCGCGAGGTCCTCACTGAAGTGGACCATAACCTGGGCAAGATAGCCAGCATGATCGAAGGTCGCGCTTCCCGCGTACTTAGGCTCCCAGTATGGACCGCAACTACGAAATGTCGTTTATCGCTATGTTGTCGGACTTCTATATGAGCCCAGATGCATGCAGGGTAATCAGCATCTCCAAGGATGTGAAGATAGACTATCTTAGATAGTCTGCAGCCAAGGCGGAGACCACCGCATCTGAATGGCTATCAGGGCCTCGATTCAGAGCTTCTTCGGCACCGCGGATACGATATAACACAGCTTTCACGGCCAGTTCAGCTTCGGGTTTCTAGTAGAAACTTTCTACGGGCGGAGCGGGTCTTCGCGAGTAGCACCATGTGCAACAAACTCACTCTGATAGACGACATTGTCAATGTCAATTTGTCATCCTCCTAAGAAAGATGGCCGCAAGCCCTGATGCGATTGTGCGAGGCTTCGCTGCCCAGTACACAGCGGAGAGTCTAACGGTAGTTGTCATCAAGACAATGGCCTCGTACAGTGTATAACACGTGTTGGTGCACTGTTGACTTTTTCCTTTGACTTTTTCAAGACTGTTGGAGTTATCCGTTCAGGACTTGGAACTTCAGGTTGCTTGCCAGTCTATGCAACCTGGCAAGCACAGATGTATCAGTGCTTGCCTTGTCGCAGATCTTCGCCACTGTTACCACTGTGTGATATGTTGATACTGAGAACGTGATAAGTTATCATTGATAACTGAGCAGTAGTTATTGAGTATGACCGTCATACTCGGTACATTCCGTCGGTATGTTTTTAAGAGGTCGCACTAAGCCCACGAAGCGCGCGAATCCTTCCAGGAGTCAGAGGATGAAGCCCCGAGTGCCCTTATCCGTCTTCAACTTAGAAAGAGTATGTCTCAAGCTAGATGCTTGGCAAAAAGGATTAGAAAATCTTTCACCGCATAATCTCCGTTCGGACGCCTCAACCACAGGAAAGGTGGACAATCCTCTAAAACTTGGAGCTTTCGCAGCTGTCGCTCTTATTCTGGCTAGTAGCCAGTGCTACAGAACGTTAGTCTGATGCGTGGCCCACGTAAGTTTTCGATGCTAGTCTCAGACTAAGTAGCTGGCTTAGTACTTGACTACGTAGCTATTAATTAGCAGCTAAGAGCTAGTCCCGTGTATGAGACTAGTGATATTCAGTCGACTCCTAATACTAGTAGTATAACAGTTGGACAGTCCAGCTTGGACTCCAACCCGCATGAAATTTCCCTAACTGTAAAGAGTGAGCCTTCACACTCATCAAATTAGGAGACTACATACGAGTCGTATAATACGACAGCTTGAACCCTGCACTGCTGTTCTGTACTTTAGAATATGAAGGTGCGTTCAATTTCCCACAAACTACCGAGGCGCCCCGAATCTCCATCCTTTGACCGCGCAACGCCAAAACTCCGAAGAAAAACTAGACACGCAACAGAAGAAAAATCACGCTGGAATTCGCTCGCCAAGAATACGGCGCATCTCATTCAATAATGGCTCAGCCTCGACGACTTGCTGGTAAATAGCTCTCGGGAAATCTTCCGGGATGTCAAAAAATCTCTGCTTGGCCGTGCCCCTTGAATATCTAAATGCATGGGTCGCAAAAGGCAAGGAAAATGAACGTACTTAGCCATTCGAATGAGTTCTCCTGCCGCCATATGGACTCCCAAAACTCTATCGGGAAGGGTTGGGAAATCCTCGGGATAGTTAAGCAACACAGGAGGCATTCGCGCTTCGTAGCCAGCTACTAGCGGGCCTACAGAGCATCCGTTTCGACAAGATCAAATTCCCAGAAGCTCACCGAAATGCCAGGCCAAAGTAGCTAAGGCCCTCCGCCCCAGATAGGGAATATCCACCACAGCCATTCGCGTCTCGGGGCTCAATAGATTGGCTTCACCGAGGAGCTCTTTCGTGTGGGTGACATTGTTGCCCGTGTTGGTGCTGGTGTTTTCTAGAATGATCACAAGTTTGCCACAGAAGCTCTTCTTGTCGAAGGAGGCTGCATTGTGGCGGTCCAACAAACGAATGTCGCTATAGCCAATTATCTTCTGTTTCTCGATTAGAACCGCCAGTATCACTTCAAGATAGAGATTGCCTTCAGTCAAGAACCTAAGATAACCCAAACTGTTTACCACCTCCGATGCGAGAAACGAGTCCAGCGGACTCAGTCCACGTCTATGATGATAGTAGCTAAAAGATGCGCGGCGTAAAGACCGCCTAACCTCCCGTTACGGGTGGTACGGGAGTCCCGTACACCCCACCCCACACCTGTTAGTACCCTTCTAGATCGTCCCTCGACTTGTATCCATCTCGGCTGAATCGTATTGCGTCTTCCTCTCGAACTGGCTCCAGCTTCTCAGTTTCGGTGAGCCCTTTAAGCTTGGACTGGTACGGTACCTCTCCACGGGTAAGGTTGGTAGCTGACAAAAAAGCCTACGTGTTCGAGCGTGCATGTTTAGAGGTATGTATTTCCTCGAGACAACTATGCCCTCCCCGCACCATATTGAGAGTCGGCCACAATAATAAGCCGTCCATATTACCGAGATCCACTAAGTCTTCCTTCTTGGACCAAGCTATCACATTGTCGCACAGCAACGGTGTGAGTCGGCCAATGCCACCGGAAATGATGAGAATTAGCTGAGGAGAAACCTGCCTATGTCCTGAAGTGAGGTGAATGTACATACCGGTCGAGCTGAACTCTGCTCAAGTCGCTTGGATATTATCTGTGCCGCGTAGACCGGTGTTTCCACCATGTTAGCTCCCAGACACAGCACCTATAAGAGAGAGTAATAGTCAGACTTACACCTATACGACAGAGTAATAGTCAGACTTACACCCATACGACAGAATAATAGTCAGACTTACACCTATACGACAGAATAATAGTCAGACTTACACCTATACGACAGAATGATAGTCAGACTTACACCTATACGACAGAATAATAGTCAGACTTACACCTATACGACAGATTAATAGTCAGACTTACACCTATACGACAGAATAATAGCCTGGCTAATCGACGACAACTTGGGCCAATTTTCTAAACTCGGGCCAATTTCCTACCCTTTCTAATTCTACAGTTTCGACCAAATCGTGTGAGGTAGAGGGCGTTGAATAATCCCTAGAAGAAACGGATGTGACGCCTCCAGTATGCCGGGATATGAGAATTTATATGACGTAGATTTAATTTTGAACCGGCAGTGCAGAGCTTGTATTACCTTATCGGTGTCTTCTGCCAGAGGCACCTCCAACGGAACTGTGATATCGCGACAGCAAACATAACTCAATGCTGCTCGAACGTCTACCGATCGTTCATATTCTTCAAGGAGAGATGATAGCTTTTGAGACCTGAATCATTAAAGAGCAGTTAAAATGAGCAACTCGTCTTGAAATTAATTTCTAATATAATGACGATTTCCTTATTGAATATTGAACATACTGTATTATGTTCCTGGAGACATAAGTCGCCCCTGATCGATGTTCCGCTCATGACTCCCTGGCTCAACAAATGAGTGTGTAAAGCGACTTCCACGGGGGAGGAATGTCCAACTGAGAAGTAATGCGCCTCTAAACAGATAGCTTAAGGACGCTTAGCTATCTTCGCAAAAATACCATTCATATCATATGACATAAACTTCATATGAAGCATATGGCACAAAGTTACAAATCCTACGAATGAAAGTTTCACTATGAACCACACTTGAAGTTCCAATCGCGCATTGCATTCAGTACTGACATTCTTACCGATTAGCTTTCTATATTCGAGCGGAATGATCCCCATAGGACGATTTCTACTGTAAAAACTTAATCCAAGAATCCCCCGCTACTACTCAGTTTCCCAGTCATCATCTTCTCTAATGACAGTGTCAGGGTCAATTCCCTGATGCAGCAGGTACCGCCGCTTCGCTGTGAAATATTCTTCAGCCATGATTGACAACTGGCAATTCAACACTTCCCAAATATTTCACCCGACAACCCAACGCTAGACCAGAGCGGGTGTGAGGTGGAAGGAGAAACTCGGAGGAGACAGTTCGGCGGCGCCACCGCGAAGGCGTCGTCTACTTGCCCTTGTTGGTGACGTTGAACTTGAAGAAGCAAATGTCGCCATCCTGGACCTCGTAGTTCTTGCCGTTTTGATGCAGCTTACCGGCCGCCTTAACCTAATCGAAAGCAGCATTATTCCTGGGTGAGACCGAGGAGGGATTATTACAGCGCTCTCGTCGCCGAGCTCCCGAATATCTTCATAACGGTAGGTCTCAGCACATATGAAACCGCGCTCCATATCTGACAAAACAAGCATCAAGTGGCGGAATTCCAAACACGCTATTGACCTATTCTGAGCGTCAAGTGGAGCAAAGATCAGCCTTTCCCATTTTTACGTGAATGGATAAGGCTCGAGATAATCCAAACAACTACACACATTATAGCAACAGTCGCATCATCGTAACTTATTCATATCAGTAAAGCGTTCCTATTATTAAGCCTAGTGATTTCACTGGGAAATACGCCACAACACCCTCACCAGTATGGATAACTCCAGCAGCCTGAGGGGCCTTGGTGCCCCGCTGAATAGTCCAGCATCGGACCTCATCGGGACCGCAAGTGAAGAAGTGAATCAAGTCCAGGTAGTCGTAACTGAGGAGAGAGTACGCCGGTTCGAGAGCCGTCGGCCGTACCCTGTTTTGATGATCTTATCGATCATAGATTTCTTAGCACCGGTCTTCTCAAGGAAGGCCTTTTTGTCCTCCTCAGAGTCACCTAACCGTCACACTTCACGGGCACAGTCTCACAGGAAACAAGTTACCGCATTCTTGGTAGTCCATCTCGAATGCAGCAGAGTAGGGGATGATGGGGCCACCGCCATTAGCGTCCACCCACTCCTTGATCTTAGGGAGCCACTTGTTCTTCTGACGGATGAAATCCTTCTCGCTCATGTTGACGAGGTAGACAGTGGGCTTGGTGGTGAGGAATTGATACCTGTGAAAGACAGACCACTAGTCGTCCAACGAAATTTCGCCAAGTAAGTTTCTGTACTAGAATCGATTCGACAAATGAAATTCAGAAATGGTTCGATGGATCCAACATCTTATACAAATGCAGTGAGGGGTAACCTCATCTTCAAAGCCGAGAAGCTATACGACCGAGCCTACTTGTTGACTATCTCAACCTCCTTGGAAGTCCAGTCGGCATTAAGACGGAGAGGCTTTCCGCTTTCAAGGATCTTCTGACATTTGGTGAGAGCTTCGTATCTGAAAATAAAGCGCATAGTAGAAAGATAGGAGCAGGTACTTCTTACTCCTCTTGAAGCTCCTTCATCTTCTTATTCTGCTCGGCCTTCTTGGCGTACTCGGCGGCCCGATTGGTAGCTTGCGCCAAGTCCTTGAAGATAAGCTCATTCTGAATGATCTCGAGATCCCGAACGGGGTTAACCTGAGAAACGCGCAGGGAATCGACATTTTGTGCATCTTGCACGCTTCAACCTAAGATATCACCTCTCCTTCGGTATGAACAATATCCTCATCAGTGAAAGCTCGGCAAACATGATAAATACCATCAACCGATTGGATGTTCGACAAGAACGCATTGCCGAGGCCCTAAAGTCAACCTCAAAAGAATCTTCCCAGTTAGCGGCTCGCACCTCTCCCTCGTGAGCGTTGGGGACAAGACCGGCAATGTCCCAAATTCTAAGAACTGCCGCTATAGTGTTCTTGGGCTTGAAAGTGGCCGACAACCAATCCATTCTGAGAAGGAAAGTGAGCCAATCGAAAGAAAACAACACACACTACCTTTCGTCGGGCACGTTAACGACGGCCTCATGGGGATCTATTGTGCAAAAGGGGAAGTTCTCAGCGGGGATAGAACACTGATGTGAAAGAAATGCGGTATAGAAACTCCTGCGAGCCAAGCTACCTTAGTAAGGACGTTGAAAGTGGTGGATTTGCCGACATTGGGAAGTCCGACGAGACCCATACGGAGGGTGTTGCCTGGTCGACCGAATTTAACCTTCTTCACTTCTTCTACCTTCTTCTTGGGGGCCATTGTAGGATACGGAAAACGGAATCAAACTGAGAGAGCCCTTGACCCGACCTAATACGAATCTTAGGTCAAACGTGAAGGTTACGATCAAAGAGACATACCAGGACAGTCAAACGATTCCCGGGAGGTTAATTCGTGAGCCCGTACTGTTAAGTTTTATAGGCCTTTGTCGATTACCGTAGACAAAATTCACAAAGGCAGCGCAACTCGGAATGTCGCGCGCCACGAAATTGCTTACTTTTCAAAAATTGAGGATACGCGGGCCACTTGTATTGAAGGATCGGATTTTATGCGTTATATATTTATATATCACTTGTGCATTTCACCCTCACAGTAACTCTACGGGACGACAGTGCGATTATGGGAACCGATGCGTACTTTGAATTTCTCTTGATTCCACCGGTCTCGGTTGGACGCTAATCTGAGGACACCGCTGGGCTCAGCATGGTAGTTTGGAGACTTCAATCGAAGGTGGATTGGACTGAATAGGTCCTGAATAGAGTCCATCCCAGCATAACTCGAAAGCTTGCACTTACTATCGTGGAGACATGTGTTCTAGGAGTTTTACTATACACGTGAAAATGGACTTAGAGCAGCCCCATTTCCGCCGATCCTTCCTGAGCGCAAACCTTAGCATTGGGTACTCCTCGCTGAGCTGTAGCTAGGCACAAAAAACATCACGGTCGGCGAATTTAGCCGAAGTTTCGAACCGTTACGTGGGCAACTGGGTTGACAAAGCATATGGGAATCCTCGCACACGCGAATTTTTATCGCAGTTATTCGGAGTAGACTAAAACATAGGTCAAGTCACTTGAAGGTTTCCCATACCGATGGTATAAAGGTGAATGGTTGTAATCGGCCCGATCCAATTCTTGATCTCCCAAGTTGAAAGGCCTCACCGTTGTAAGATCACAGGTGACATGACGGCCAGTTGTGGTATGAAATTCTGAGAAGAGAAGACTTGAGTCCTTGAAGGATTAGAGAATGAATTACTGTAGCGAGAGTAAGCTAAGTAGGAAGGACTGCTTATAACAGGCCCCTCTGACCCAGTTCTAAGAGTCTTCTGGAGGTGCCACAGAAGGCCAGAAAGCTAACCATTCAGAAGTGGAGCTCCGAAATATAATTCCAGTGCGCACATGAATCCTCATAATGGAAAGAATTAAGATGGTACGCATGCATGTTACATGGGCCGGACGACGACAATGTGCGGCCCGCACATCGCGGGATGTGCGCATGATCCTCGATCCTAGGTGCGCGGATGAGGCTTGTGTTGGCTCGCCGCTTGCGCCGTGAAGTTCACTTTTTCCCCACAAGATGGCTCCCTCCGCACAAGGGCTACTCAGTGATGATTATGTGGTCATTTTCCGTTATTTTTTCTTTGCTACGATGACGCAGTGGCGGCAGTCGGGCTACTGTTATACTAGCTGCGGTATTTATCCATTTTTCTCGATTGGAGTCCTTGTAGATTGGGCTACTCTGTCTCTCTATTGTCGACAGAAAGGTAGCATGTGCATGCGTGGGAGTTGGTCCGCACGCAGGCGATAGGCGCCATAATCGACTTTTGCTCATAAAAGGTTCAGACCAACTAAGAAATTGTAAGCAGTTTTCCCCCACTCGGGCATAAGTGTCGAGTTGATAAACAGCAATACATCTTCACGACCTATGGAGATCGTGGCCACAATTTGGAGTGGCGCATGTTCATCCACTTGTTCGCTTTCCTACAACGACATGCGTGCTGTCTCCAATACGCTCATTGTATGTATTAGGAGAAAATGTCTACGTATCTGACTGCAGGTTGCGCACTGTTTCCGCGCTGAGGTTTCAAGTCTAACTGTTTAGAGGCCCGTGGCTTGTTGCTCGGCGATCGTTATCCCGTTCTCCTATTGTTCAATTGTCTGGCAGCGAATTCAGATCATTATGCGCAATATTATCCTCTCCACCTTCGCTTCTGTCATCTGCGTTGTCATCGCCCTACCTGCTCCTCCGTCCGAGTCCACATGTCCCGCGTGCCTGTACGGCAAATATACGCTTCAGTTCAACTCAACTGCTAGAACGGTCCCGGTCACGGAGCTTCACTTTCGTGGCTCTGTTGGTGTTTGCAACCTTACTTTCGTTCTCAGCGATGAAGTTGAAACTAACAGACCTTCAAGGGAGTACATCTCTGCTCTCTACACTACTGAGCCCGGTGGTATTCTGAACATCCACTCGAAGACACGTCTACCTCAGAAGTTTCGGCGAGCGTTTAGAGAGTTGAAAGTCTTTTTGACCTTGAGGCAGATGGTTATATATGTGCCGTCGAACACTATCATTATGTATTGGAAAAATGGGGTATCTCGATACATCTACGACCGTCCCCTGTAATCTCCCCAAGATTTATGACTCCATCGGTTTTTGCGGTTTCAATGGAATGTCTTATTGCCGTGATACTATCACGGACCGTGATCCACGGTGATAGTAAAGCATCCGTGCTTCTTCTGATTTATCTTAAAATGTTCAATGACATTTCTAATCCCAAACTTCCAAGCATTGATTGCTCAACCCGTCAGTAGCTCAGCGGCGCTGAGTCTTCGTTGTTGGATGGATTATGATAGACTTACTGTATAGTGACGGCCATTGCGTGACTCGCAAAAGCCTCCACTGTAACTTTGAGTTTTGCGTTCGAATATTATTCAATGAGAAATTAATGTGTAACAAATATCGAAGACAGGTGAACGCACCAGCACTATTTCTCGATTCTACAGTTCTGGTAACCATATATCCGAGGCATTGTGTAACATCCTTCACTGAAGAGGAGCTGTGATTGGATAGTAGCTCACGTGCTGCACCATGGCAACACTTGTCAAAGTGATTACTCATCGCGTGGCCGAAGGGATTATCCGCAAGACTCGGCAGAAGCCTGTGATGGACGTAAACTTGTTTTCAGAAACGTGATAGCTTTCTGCTTGGGGGGCCGACAGCGGCTGTCGGGTAGCCCCTAGCACGAAGGTGCTCCTGATTATGCGAACTCGTTACGAGCGACTTGTGGTCGAAACAAGATTATAAACCGTTGGTCTAAAACCAATCATGAAAACAGATTCAGCCTGAGCCACTAAAGACGTTTATCGATTGAAAGTAGCAAGTTGCCCAGGATAACATGCTCCTCGTTGGCTCCACACTCCTCCTGCTGGTCACGAGCCGCAACTTGGAACAGCCAAACCCAGATGGTCTCTGTGAGTGTGATTATTTCAAGATTGACATATCAGATGAGTGTCCGAGGACAGCTATGGGGCTCGACTGGGAGATACTAGGAGAAGAGCTGTAATGCTTTCCAATACAGGCTTTTATGGAGTTATCGCAACTGCCTCGATTCCTACAGTCATACATGCTCAATTGCAAATTTCCTTGCTTTTGGATCTGGCTAGGGCTGGTTAGCTTCTCTCGAAGTCTGCAGACAGATACAAAATACGCGCGCTGTCCTTCGCCGGGACATCTGCAAGGCAACATAGGAGGCATCAACTAGTAACCCTCCTCAATACCGCAACTACACCATTCCATTTGGGGTTCGAGTGCCCCATGGCTACAGCAAGTTTGTAGTGTGAAAAAGTCGCTAGTTTGGCTCCACTACTTACCAAGGTATTGGTCCTTGGCTCAAGAAATGGCCTTGGAGGGTCGGATGCGACGAGCGCAGGCACTGCTGCTTATGGGGTTCATATTCACAAGGGATGGAGGTTTCAACGAGTGTACGCTTCATGTGATGCGGTATAGGACTAAACATCGAACTCAAGGTACACCATGGCCGATTCAAGGATGGGATATGCTTCTGGGGGCATTCCACGCGAGACAGTAAGTTATCCCGGGCCGATTGTTTGGCTTTCGAACATATAATACACCAATAGTATCTCCGATCTCGAGGCGAAGCGGCTTTTCATGCCATTTCACACTTTCGCTCGGCCCGCGGGAGCATAGTGTACTTCCTTGAGTCCTACACACAGTACAGAACTAGCTGAGCAGGGCTCAGACTGACGCTGTGACTGGATCATGTCACATCAGGTTTGTCGAAGGAGCCGATACCTCCTCTCAACTAGCAGATATTCGAGGATATCGAGAGCCTGGAATGAAAATTGCCATTGTTAGTATATGCGGGTATGCTGCAAATGAGACTGTGAGAGTGCTAAGTGAAGAGAACCATGCACTGTACTCGCAGATTCACGGGTAGGAAAAAAGATTAGTTGGGTTTTGCTCCATAAGTTTGACACCTTCACCAGAAATGCTGACGGCGAGCCATTTGCTATTCCGCATCAAAGTTCTTCATGTGGAGGGAATATTCCGATACTGATTTACGTGAAGGTTTCGCCGAAGCCGTTTTGATGCACATCGTTCGATGTCCTTAACATGTCTTCATTTTTTGGTGGAAGGTACACTCTTCATCAGTTCACTGGCCCGGAGGATATATATCCAAATACGGAGAGCAACATGTCGATCCATGGACGAAAGCCATTCTTTTGGAAGGTATCTTTATCAGCTCTTCCAATTTACCATCGGAAACCATAATCGAGTTATTTTATTCTTCTCTATTTCTCTGAGAGAAATTCTCTCAACGTCCAATCCCTTCTCGAGTAGCCTAATCGCTTCCTTATCCCACAATTTCCCTAATACCTAAGCAATGTCTGGTATTGCTACTCAACTGTTTAGTAAACACTTTACAGTAGTAGCCTTGATTCCTTACATTCGTTTCCCTACTATCCAACTCTTCCCGTAGCGTTGCCGGCAGCAACTTGCTGTATGTACTGTATTAGTAGGTTAATGCCGTGCGTAACGTTATGGATAGTGAAGATAGGCCCGATTGGGTGATGTGGATGGATTGTGATGCCTTCTATATGGACCCTCTCAGAACCATTGACTCAGTTATACGAATGTAAATCTAATCGGCCCTCCAACGAGTGCACGTTTTTGCGACTTGCAGCTAGTCACTTGCGAGTCGCAAGTGACTAGCAGGAAGTCACCAACCAGCGACCGGGAGATTTCTAACCCGTGCTTGATCAACGCTGCCCATCTTTCGTCGCTCGAGGACAAAGTGCTCTAGAAGCACTGCTGTCAAGCCTGCACAACGCTATTTTTGTCATTTCGTCTCTTCGTTGTTCGATCTATAGAATTACAACCCATAGTGGTGAGCCTCGGGGTGAATATTGCCGGTAGATTGTTCACGAGTCGTTTGCGAGGTACACTTATAACCGTTCGCATCCAACCAACAGGGATAGGGAAGAACTCAAGGTGTCAGAGGCGGACAATGAGCTCACCCGAACGTTAAAGCATATCATACATCCTCAGCTTCAAAGCCAAAGAGGAGAGAGTATTCATCTCCCCGAGGTGAAGTCGCATTCTACGCACCTCATATAACAGTCCGAGACAGGTCGAGCTGCTCATTGCAGTTGATAGCACTGGCATCAATAACGGAGTTTGGATGATGAGGAATTCTGAGTGGTCCAAGAGTTTCCTAACTCGCTGGTGGCAGTCGAGCATTTTGCAAGGTGCTGGCCGAGAACACAACTGCAGCGACCAGAGTAACAATGAACGAAACCCCCTACGCTTCAGTACTACGGAGGTACAATGCAGTACGAACTGTTGTACGATCGAAGCACACGACAACTTCTGGATTCTGAAGGGTCTGAAGAGTGGGATAGGCTGGATGGCCCAATGTGGCCGCCTGAGGTAGGGTTTTACGGTAGGGTTCCACGGTAAAACTTTTACCTTGAAGGCTACTTCGATATCTTTGCCACATTTGTCGTGTTGGCGAATCTTTCTCTTAACTGAACGAGATCGGAGAGGTCTGTCGCATATGGAAGGTCATATGTCGCTCTTCTATAAACTGAGATTTCCGAATATCCGAGTCTCGGATTCCGAGAGAAGACGGATGACTCTTCGACGCTCTGATGCTCAGCCCCCTGCATGACTTACTGCGCTAGGTGAGAGTGGTTCGACAAGAGCACATGCAATCGTTCCATGAGGCAACGGCTCAATCAGTACTATCGAGAGAATACCAGGATGGAGACTTCGTTCGTCATCATCCAGGATGTCACTATTACAGACTTCCATGCCAGGTATGAAGTTCCTTCAAATTGTCATCTCAGTGAATGTTCTCATCGAATGTTGTCCATTGGGCAATGTCAAACACAAGGTCTCTTCGGTTGGATCAAACCTGGAAATGTCCCAGTATTTGACGTCTTCAATGAAGACTCTTCATCGTTAAGAATTAGATTGGGTCTCCACCGCTGTTGATCCATTTTAGTGGCTTTATGCGGAAGCAGCTGAGGTCTTCAAGGATAAGGTGCACGAGCTCATGACAACTGATTAACACGGTTATGACCGCTTGCATTGTGTTTGGTTCATAACATTAACCGTCGAGCCTACACGAGACCTTTATATTGACTTAATTCTTGAGATCCGAATCGGCGATCCGGCATTGTCGAACGACCGCTTTTGAGAATTCCTTCGAATGCTCAGAATTCCGAGCGCTAATTCGAGTCGCATGCTGCGAATTCGTAGTGCGAGGTTTCTCGACTGGCATTCCGATTGTTAGAATTCATTGACTTCTTAATTATAAACCAGACTGTTCTAACCAATCCAAGAGACGAATTACTCCATGTTGTAAGATGTGGGGTCGTGAGTACTACTAGTACCGTACTAGTATTACCGATGGTACGGTACCATCTGACAGTTTACTCAAGTCTTAGGATGAAATGGCGTGACGTTTGTCGCGGAAAGCCTCCCGGACGTTTTTACGTACTCGTGTGTACCAGTAGTACACACGAGTAAAGGGTTGTACTGTACAACCAGGTACAGCACCACACAGACTCCGTGTCACGGAGAGGCACACGAAACGTGTGACACGATGCAAGCAAAGTTAGCTTTGCTTTCCTGCGTGGACGCCGCTTCTATGTGAACTCCACATCGTGGAGGTGGATGGTAGGCGCTCATCGACAAGAAAGGAGCGGCAGAGTCAGCCCGCGACTCGCGGCCCTGATGCTTGTACTGACCATGAAAACGCCCTTTCTGAACTTGCTATCAGTAAACCTGGTGGTATCAGTCCCTACATCTGGTCTAGTTTAGGCCCAATCTATCGTTAGTTTATTTTAACTGGAGCTACATCTACTATTTTATATGAGGTGGTTCGTTGGATACCACCGCCTTAACCGACTTCACCCTTATCCGAGTTCCCCGTATATCTACTCTTGGTATCTTTGCAAGGTATATCTCAGTGGTTGCTCTTGAGATCGCAGCTGGTAATCTATCTATGGAGCCGAATGAGCACGTTATGTCTATCACTCCTCTACGTGAATACGACTATGATCAGATTAAAGGATCTGAGTTGAAGTGCATCCCCTTACCCCGTTACATCTACGCAGCTGGTATTAAATATAATTATATCTGTAAAATGATCTTATTCAATGGTATCATTGGTATGGATCTAAAGAAATCTAAGATTGATATCAAGGCCGTTTTGTATCAAACTGGTCCTATCAGTAGAGACCTATTCCTTAAGAACGTCAATTTTATTGGCCGTCTATTTGTATCTGAATCAGATAGCATCAGATGCTGATTTGGTTACTATCGATCGTCTTATTAGAGGTATGCGTATCTGCGGTATCGTGGAGAATGGTATTTCGGTCAACATCGCTGCCGTGGAAGCTAGAAACGAGAGCGATCTTGAAGAGTAATCTTATAACGAGTCGTTATTAACGACACCATAGCCTACAAGAACTCTACATGTCAGATGATTGATTATAATGATTTATTTTATCTCTCTCGTAGTCATGTCTATTGCCATTGTCGAAGATAACTATTATCGTTAGTACTATTCTTTTTATCTTTCGTGAATGTCAATTCGAGGCATCTCAGTGTTCTGACCGTTTGGTTACTCAGCCATTATGGCTGGCGGCCAATGTGGCCGCCCTACCGGTTCGTTGGATACTGTACGTGGGCGGCATACGGCCTAGAGCCCAGTGACGCTAGTAGCGTCCGCGGTTGGAACTGCGCAGAGCGTATAGAAATGAAGGTGATCTTTCAACCCAGTAGGTTGAACCCAAACAGACTAACGCCACTTTATCTCTCGTCGGGTGTTCTTCATCACAGCCGATTCTGGCGCGGACATGGAAAAATGCTCCCGTCAACTCCTTCCAGTGATTCTTCCCAATCTTCACTGTTGGATTCCTTGCGCGGGGCACCAATTACTGTAATTGAATTACATCTAGCGGTTATCAACGGTCTCGGCATATACAAGAAACCAACCGCGACTAAGAACTGCGAAGTTGATGAAGTGTCTGACCTCTGCGAGAAGGTCGAAGCCGTCTAAGTGCAGTGCTAGCACCCATTTAAGGAGTATGGCTCGGCGAAGCATTCATTTCTTCGTCTTCCATTCTTGGAGACGTGAACGACTTTATGCACCCATGTCCTTTGCGTGGCATTTACCTTGGGACTCCAGAAAGACCCCCCAGACGGTCAAAGATTGGTCCACGGCGATGACTTTAAGTCATATGGCTTACTCCGTTGAGCCAGAAACGTACTATTGGAAAGCCTGTACTGAACGCGCGTGATAACTGCTCAGATGAGGAGAATGTGGGGAAGCCTTCCCCGGAAAGGTTAAAAGTAAACGCCGCATGAGATATTTCATTTATCGCATATTGCGTAACCTTATATTCATTACAGAAACGTACGATTGGAAAATCTGTACCGAAGGCGAAGATACGCCCTCAGATGGGGAGAACCGAAAGGAAGGGTAATTCAGGGGAACAGTGTGTTCCCCGTCGATGCCTCGTTCTCAGCGTAGTAGCCATAAGCGCTCGAGAAGCCAGGCCAGTTAAGTAACTTAAGTTAGCTGACTTTTAACCATGACTCTGCTAACTCCGCCCATCGCGTTCCCTACGTAGTCAAATATGTTCAATTCAATGGAGTTTGGTTTAATAACCCATTAATAATGGAAAAGCACTAGACTACACCTTTCCCGATGAAATGAAAACTTACATCAACACTGTTGATTCAACAGGTTATTGTTGAAATTCAATAGCGTGACGGAATATACTAATTGTATAATACAAGATAGCGCACACTACTCGTGATCTAAGTTGCAATCAACCTAAATTTTTCTCACGCGTTCGCAGCTAGCCGTGCTTCCAATCCTACACAAACATCCTAGGCTGGGATTTCTTGCATTAACAGCTTCGTAATGTCCCTATCTTGTCGTCGAATTTTGAGTCTGAATTTTTGAACGTCAAACTTTGATGGTTTCATAGTGTGATTTACTGACTTAAGATCCAAAGGTTACGAGCTGAGGACACGAGAGGTCTACGACGTAGAATATGTCGTCACTTGCTCTGAGAGCAATGCTCTCTGTTGTTCTCTCCCCTACCTTAGCGGCTAAGCCTGGTCCGACCAGGAGTCAGGAATCCTGACTCAGAATTCCTGGTTCAGGAGTGCGCTCACTCATTATTGATCTCTTGTGTTCATTGAATTAACATGCTCTACTGTGTATAGGCACTGCATTAGCCTAGCACGCAGGGCGCCCGTGTGGGTCAAGTTGACCCAGTTACTGGGTTTAACAGCTAGTTCAACTAGCCTGGTTGTGTCCCATCATGAAACTCACATGTATGGAGAAGAATCTTATCCATTCTTCTTCTCCGAAGAAGGTGAGGGGTTGCTATTTCTCTTGTATGGAACCCGCAGGGGGCTCTGATTATGATTCATAATCTATGAATGTTGACGACAGGCTAACGACAGTTGCGGACCGCAACTTGCGGTCTTTACCCGTAACTGGAAAATATTTGGGTGACCTCTACTAAAGAGATCAGGTTCATCTCTTCCATCTGATGAACCCTCTGGTGTGAAGGTCTAACCATTACGGCCTCACACTCCATGTGTGCGTCACGCGCGGTGCGTGCGTGCATGCGTGAGGCGAACAAATTAGCCAGGTCGTTCTAGATAGGTTACGACTACATGCTATATAGTATATACAATCTGATAGCCTCTACAATGCGGATACTATGAAAAATTCAAAAAAGGCTTCTGGTTAGCTTGAAGGTTTGAGGGTGAAAAACGTGTTCCGCGGAAAAATGACAGACCTGGGGATCGAACCCGCGACCCTCCACCAGGATGTAATGACGCTTCGCCGAGCTCTGTCCCCTCTCGGAGAGACCTAGTGGCATCATCAGTTCTTATTCCTTCAACGAAAAGAGTCTTGCATAATGCACAACTTCTGCAGCACAAGAATTATGCTATCGCCACCGATCTATCCTCGTCTTAATTCGATATGAGTCTCATAATTTTATTATGTCTCCTGATATGAGACAGCTTAGGAAGGACCAAAATAAAGAACTTACTCCTATCCGTTTGTTTTAATTACGACTATCACTATTACAACTTGACAATCGGTTTGGCCAACCGTATGGAATCACTAGTAGTCAGGGTGGGTGGTATTAAGTCTCACTACCACCCACGCTGTGGAAGTCTCAGGCTTATTTCTTGGGTCGACTTTTGCCCTCAAATGCGCATTCTTCCACTCGGCTTCCTCGGTGTCGCGTTGTCTTTCTATGACAGCGAGAAGTTCCCAGATTTTGATTGTCGCAATCTTGGACGGAAGGGTGTAATCGATTGGAACTCATGGCGAGAAGATTTAAGTGAAGTTGACGGGCTAGACGATATACTTAGTGTGAGTTATCACCTTGGCTTCTGAGCTGCTTTCGTGGTCTATACACTTTCCATTTATAAGCCTCTTATTGTGGTAAATCTAGTAGGGTCGCCATTGCCGTTTGAGACGTTACTAGGACGGTTCATTACCTTTATTCGTTGACCGATTGTAACTACCAGGTGACTAGGTCGTCCTTAAAGATGGCACTAAATTGACAGTTCATCAACAGTCTTCTGTCCGGTTGTATAATTAGAAAATCGAGCGGTATGTTCTAGGAAACGCCACATCTCATACGGTCAACGCGGACAACTGGCTCACTCATCGTTATCTACAATTCATCGGAATAGATTCGTCACTTATACGATTATACCATCATCCGCGGTTGACCTTTATCGAAGCATAGTAGCAGCATGCTATTCAATATAAGTCCATGTTCGGCGACTCTTTGCCTCCTCCAGAACGAATGCTCCACCTGTATTTGATATGTTCTCCGCTTTCCTTAAGGTGAGTAAACCGTACGTGAGAGCCCTACTGGAAAAAGAGCATCGGCGAGAGATTTCAAGAAAGGAATGTCGAATTGGTTCACTTATGGTTGATGTGATACTAATGATGGACTGTTGGATCCAAGAAGTTGGTGATCGACAGAAGGATGGTACTATAACGGGAGTGTTGGCTGGCAAATCGGTCAGGACTTTTTGGGACGAATCTTCAAATTGGAGCGTTACTTCTCGGCCGCAGAATGATCTGTTAGATGCCACCTAAGTCTCGTTTGGCTTCGTCACGCTTTCAAGTTTTAAGTCCCACAGGGACTTCTGCCAACTCGGGAACTCGAATGCATTCCGTTTGGGCTCATCACAGCGTCTTTCGCCGATCCTCTTTGACAACGTTACCAGATTTCATCCCCGCTGGCGGCGTCACCAAACTTGGGTGTTGATACATCAATCCTCATAGACTCAACCAACTGTGCCGATCCTCATTTTTCGCATCCGGGGAGTACTTACTGTAACTCAGCGAGCTAACGAGGCTACTTATGAACGTATGATTATACTCTTTACCACATTAGGAGTGCAATGGGAGTGTTATGGTTTCGGTGTCGGGGGGATAATATATACCCTACTGCGGAGTAGGGTTGCCTGGATATGATCTTGGTTGGCAAATCAACCAGCTGCACAAGTGCGTGAGAAGTAGAAGAATATCATCCCAATCAAAGGAATAGCGTTAACTGCTTCAGAGCTCTATACATACCTTTATTACTTGTCCTAGTATAATGTAAATGTGGATATTACCAAAACCTTCGCTCCGAAATTTCGGTCTCCGTCCTCGGTCATCCGAGTATCGTATATTTTATATGCCGTTGTACCAGTTGAGCCAATATGTTAAGCTTGTGTGCGTTTGAATCTTTATTTTTCATATGAAATGCTGGCTATCAGGGGAGGCTAGTCCGGTCCAAAATAGTCACTAGTGGGGATCGTGAGATTTTGAGGGCTGTCCTGGAAGGTACTTTCCTTCATATCGACCCGAGTAGTTGCTACCACAACACACATAATACAGTAAAGGAAGGCTTCGGTGAAGTGTCGTTCAAGGTGTTACTGGGAACTGAGTGGCCTGTAATGGAAACGCTGAACAGCCAAGTTTGGTGGCATAATATCACCAACGGGATGTCGACCGATACGTTTAACAATTGCGAAGATGTCGAAGATCCTATTCTGGATTGGCCGGCCTACGCGAGAGTGTTCCTGCGTAGTGACTGGTACCAGCCATCGCTCAACGTAGCGTATGGGCCTGAGATGGAAGCCAGATGGACGGCCGCATTTGACGAATGCCCGCTGGGGTTCCTCATGGCGAATATAGTAAAGGGGATGATTTGTGCCCACACGGAGAGCATCTGTTTTAATTCGCACTGTACGGTGATTGATCACGTACTTAGTAACGTCTCGCCCCATGTGATCGGGTCATCGAAGTGGCCAGTGTACAGCATGTTGGTGCATTTGAGAAAGGTTTTGAAGCGACATCGATACAAGCTGGATTTCCTGCCGGAAGAGCTGGAAGATTCGACAAATATCTTAGCTCGAAGCTTGCAAGATTCTCCGGAGGTCACTAGCCGTGCCATGGCAGATACGATGTCTGTGTTATGGCAGCTGGAGGAGAATACAACGCTTGTCCCAATGACAATGGTTTACGGAAATAATTTCAATAAGTACCTGAAAAAGTACCTCAACCGCGCCAAAGCAGTAGGACTAAATCAGTTCGTTGTTTTCACGCTTGATGAAGAGGCCTATGAGGTCTGCCAACGGCACCCGATCGGAAAATGTATTCGGGGAACTCCGTCGATTCTCAACAAGTTCACTTTGCCCCTGATCTTCCTCCACGCTGGCATCGACGTGCTTTGGATGGACTTCGACGTCTTCCTATTCAAGAACCCCTTGCCAGCGCTACTAGCGCAAAACGGAGGCTTGGACGTGATGACGGCCAGCTCCTTCGCCGCCGATTGCGTATGTAGCGGGGTTGTATATCTTCGTGCAACGCCTTTAGTTCGAGACTGGTGGTTGGCAATCCTTTCCTGGGTCTATCGCACCCCTTACGAGCATGACCAGAAGACAGTGTCGGCTTTTTTGGGTGCAGGCGAGAGAGTAGCGTGGCCGAGGGATTTGCCGGTAGATGTTGCTGGAGATTCTGATGGAAAAATAGGAATTTCGCGTTGGGGCTATCTGGAGGCAGGTGTCCAATTTGTCTCATCGCGTCATGTCGAGGTCGGTGGATGGACTGGTGACCCGGACGAAATAGTCCTGTTTCATTTCCTTCATGGTGACTCGGACGAAACGGTCAAGGAAAAGGTGGCGGAAAAGGACGACAGGGAAGGGGTGCATTACAACGACTTGCTGGAGGCATTCTATGGGGACCGCGCGCCACAAAACCTGTTTGAGAATGGCGAGACCAGGCCACATAGAGAAAGTCCGAAGCTGCGAGAATTGCTGATGATGAGCTACTGGCCGATGCGACCGAAGTCACCGCGGAGGATCTGTAATGGAACCATACCCATGCGATATTGATATGTGTTTCTCATACGGTGGTGTAGTGTTATTGGGCAAAGGGGACAGATTCTGTGTCCGCTCCTTGACGGTGGAGTGCTACAGTATATAGAGGGACAGGTGACCTACAGCGAATCTGTTCTGAAACTAACAGTTGTATAGAGTTCAAGCACCGAGCGCGGAGAGGTACTGTCGGTGGGGATGTTGAGTGTTACAGCGATCAAGTTGAAATATGGTTGATATCTTGGTGTTAATATCTACAGATTCAAATTGTCGCTAGCCGAGGGGCTGAATTTTGGTCCGAGAAATTTACCGAAAATTCCGACAAATTTTCACACCTTCCAGCGCGAGGGTATTCTCTTTGATGAATGAGAGGGAATCGTAAACGCGCGGTCATTCCACGCAGGCTTGCTTGATTGGTTTTTTGGGAGGGGAATGTCGGCAGAACCGTCATCGAGCGCAGAGACCGTCACTCAAGTCCGAGTGGCGAATCTTTGCTGTGCATTGGAGGCTGATTTGGTGAGTGATGTCTTGAGGCCTTTACCTGGTGTAAGGAGAGTAACTGTTAATACTGTTACCAAAATAGCAACGGTTGAGCATGATAGTGAGCTGATAAGTCCTGTGGAAATATGCAAGTAAGATCATCATCCAATGATAATGAATTCATATATTGTTCTCCCGGCGCAGAACTTACGCCGTCCCCATTTCATTTACATTATTTTTACCTTATAACATTTATATATCGCCGAGTTCATGAAACAAACGAGCGAACGGTCGCCCCATTCAGCGAAAGTAACGCAGCGGTTCTGCATCAAGCTTCCACGGAGTGTCGATGGCTTGGAAGTGCAAAACTTGTATTCGGGCGTGGTACAATCCGCTCGTGTCTGGGCGCTTCGCTGTGTTCACAATCGATCCATTTTATCAAACCTGATCCCCAGAAGATTGCCAAGAATGGATAAATAAATATTCCATCTTGGTTCTGTTGAAAATTCTGTACTTCTCGTCTTTCAGTCTCCTAAATACAAAGCTACTGGGAGCCTCTCTGGTCCACACCGGCCTCGAAGGTGCCTCAGAGGCAAGCGCTCTGAAAGGCATGCGCCGCAAAGCCGGACTGCAAGCCGTGCTCATTGTGTTGCAAGTGGGAGCTATCGTATGGGGTAGCTGGAACCTTTGAGTCGGCAGCATTATTATGTCATTCCATTCAGGTGCTCTGGTGCCTCTCATTATCGCCTTTTGTCTCTCCTTTTCGCTCTTCCTCAGCTTCGCTCGGGCGTTGATGATGAGGAAATTCTCGGACGTTTCGGTATTCCTAGGCGTATCTTTGCGCACTCGAAAGATTTTTGGCATGTCAGGTTCTCATGTTTCTGGCTGCTGTAGGAGCGGCCATCGAAATGCAATGGACCGAGCCGTCTTAGTGGGCGCAATCGTGAATCTTTCAGGGCTTCTTCAGGTAAGTGTTTGTCCTTCCGCTCGGCCCACTGCATTGCCCTCAGTCGTGCATGGGCATTCGAGTGACAGCGTCGCTAGCGGGCATCATGGCGACTACGGAGACCCCCACGGCTACCCTCGCAGACTCACGGAAACTAGTACAAGTCGAGGATTTGGAGGTGTTTTCTTCGGGATATTTCGGAAATTTCCCCCTACTCTTTATCAGGTCGGCGACAGAATTCTAGTGCGAACGGGAGACTCTATCCCGGCTGATGGGAAAGTGATTGACGGCAGTGCGAGTGTCGATGAGAGCCGTCTTACTGGTGAGTTTAATGCACGGAGCATCTCATCATTTCACGGTCAGCTCGAAACTGTTCGAAAGCTTTCGTGAAATTTAAATGAGCGTGAACTGTTCATCAACTTCTCGTGTGTGACCGTATTAAATTCGTTCAGGTGAATCCATCCCGGTATATAAAAGTAAAGGCTCCGAGGTGTACAGCGGCACGCTGGTCGTCAAAGGTGCATTGCCATGTGTGGAGGTAGGTATCCGAGTAATTGTGTCGAGCTGTCCCTCTTCCCGGTGGCTCGAATTATTATCATAAGCTCTATTATTTGTGGAAAGAGTCGTTCCAATTGGGTCTATATACAGATAAATAATTGCCAGCGCCGTTTATGTATATTGTTGTTAGCACCAAAGTGCGTGCAGGAGTTTGGTGATGCTCCTTCGTTATGATATAGCACGCAGGCATTCTAGTGTTCATTACAGGTCACCAGTAGAGTCGGAAGAACTCAAAAAGTGACAGATCTCATACAGGAGGCAACGGCTCAGCGAACGCCTTTGCAGGACACAGTCGATACTTTCGCAAAGTAAGGGGTCTGACAGGTCTTCTGAAGAACCGATTGGGATGTGTAGTGACTTTGTTGGTATCAAAAGTAGACGCGTGCATTTGGGGAATATGGAAGATTTGCCGTCTCAGCTGAATCCTCATCTTGTCCAATAAAATTCTACAATTGATTAACTTTGATAATAAGTTTACTATTTTATTTGTTGAATAAACCAGTATCATCGTACTGTAGCTCCGCAAGTAAAAACCGTATGATGGTAATTTATCAAATATCATACACTATATAATATACAGTATATGTCTGGCGGTAGTTATGCTGTTAGGGGAAAAACGTCCCTCGACCATATATGAAGTATATTATTATACGTAGTATCATTCTTGTTTATTATGATCTAATTCAGTAATCATATTATTCATAATTCATCAAAATAGATCATAAATTCATAATCTGAATCAGTTACTCGTTCTTCTTATTGCATTATATTATTATGAAACTATACAGTATATTATTATTGTTAGTCAGTAGTATTGGTTATTGCTGTATTATCATATTATTGGTTATCTACGATTAGTATTGTTATATTACTGTCTGGTCTCTACCTATTAGTTCATTCGATATCGCAAAGGAAATAGTCTTGGGAGTTGTTAAGGGTCACTCCTTCCGGCGTTTAATTAACGTCGTTTATCCTTCAGATATTACACCCCTCTGGTGGTTATAATCTTCCTTGCTATCGGTATATATTGCTGGTCACTGGAGCGCGGATTGATTGTTCTTGTCGCTGCCTGCCCTTGCAGTATTGTGATGGCGGCTCCAGTAGCCTATATGACCGCCATAGTGACAGGTGATGACAGCTACACCAGTGAGAGATTATCCCTCCGTTTAGGTGTCCGGCAGTACTACGGCACAGTGTTGAAGTCTCCAACTGTCATTGAGGTACTGGCGAAGATTCAGTTAGTAGCTTTTGATAAGACAGGGACGCTGACGCAGGGTAAGTGAGGCTCGTGTTCTGCAATGCCAAGTGATATCACTTAACCCTTATTCCCTTTCTTAATAGTATCCAACGACCCCTAGTAGAGTAGCCTAGTCATCGCTTAACCCTTATTCCCTATCTTAATAGTATACAACAACCCCTAGTAGAGTAGCCTAGTCATCACTTAACCCTTATTCCCTATCTTAATAGTATCCACCAACCCC